>CM045750.1:21769418-21784418 GCA_024760905.1 Plotosus lineatus | reverse complement strand
TGTGTGTGTGGGGCCGGTGGCGTAGTGGTTAAGGTGCTGCGCTCATGATCAGGAGGTTGTGAGTTCGAATCCCACTGAGACCCCCACTGTGCTAAGACCCCTGGGCAAGGTCTCAACCAAAAGTGTGCCTCTGTTCACCCAGCAGTATAAATGGGTACCAGTAAAATATACTGGGAAGGTAACCTGCGCTGGACTAGCGTCCCATCCAGGGGGAGTTGAACTCCTGGTCGCTTCACGCTACGGAAACCGGGAATAAGTACCGGCCTGACGAGCCACTAGGCTCGGGTGTAAAAACCCAACAGACTTCACGCCCTCACCCCTGTGTTTGTGTAGGTTTCCTCTGGGTACTTTGGTTTCCTCCCACAGTCCAAAGACATGCACAACAATTGGCAATTCCAAATTGCAGGAAGGTATAAATGGTTTTGTGTGCACGCGCGCGCGTGTGTGTGTGTGTGTGTGTGTGTGTGTGTGTTGGCCTCACAATGGTCTGGTGAGATGTTACACCCTGTCTTCACAAAGTGTCAGATGAGATGGGAACCCCTTCCTCATGACCCAAGGATTAAGTGGAATCAAAGTACAAGATAAGATTTTATATAATATAATGGAATAATAATGTAAACATAAACAAATGAAATATGGAGCGTTTGTGCTGTTGGTATTTACATTCAGAAAGTGTGTGAGAGATGATTTAGGGTAAAACATTTTCAGTAAAAAAAAAAGATAATAAAAACAATAAAACGTTTGTTACGTGTACATAAACAAGATAAAAACAAAACTAATCTGGATTCGATTTCTTCCATTTCATATCACTGTAATAACTTCTGGTGGCATTGCGGTTCAGCTCACAGCAGGAAAGTCCTGGGATTGAACTTTATGGGTTCAGCATCAATTTCCTCCACTTGCTCTGGTTTTTCCTGCAGTTCAAAGACCTGCTTATTCAGCTAAGTGGCTATTCCTGACTTTCCCTGGGTGTGAATGTGAGTCTGAACAGCCCAGCCATGCAATCTCAGCAATACAGGGGTGCATCAAGGGGTATAAATTGAGTAATTAGGGAAAGACCTGGCAACCTACCCTGTAATAAACTCCACAGAGCAGGCTCGGGAAACACCGAGAGTTGAATTAAAGTGAGTGATAACATCTCATTCACTTCAGCTAATGTGTTTATAATAATGACAAATTATATTTTTTACATTGCAGGCTATGTTAAGTAAAGAATAAAACACATGGGGGTTTTCAGTGATAGGAAAAATAACCATCAACCACCTGTTGATTATTTCAAAAACAGCATGCCTTGTAATGTTTATTCCTCTTTAACTATGGTAATTTGAAAAATATTAAAACTTTTAAATTAATGAACAAATAAATGACATTTTAACCATTTCTACTTGCAGTTAATGTTATGAACAAGATAAGCTATTTCATGTTATTAAAGACTTATATTAGACAAGCAAGTAAAACAATCTCTCTCTGAACAGCTTCTGTTTCAATCCCTTTACAAGAAAAAAAAAAGTTTTTGGGACAACACAGTGACATGGCGACAGAAATGACTTGGTGGTTAAAGGTGCTGGATCACTGATCCTAAGGTTGGGGGTTCAAGCCCCACTCTCCACGGGTTGTCACTGTCTCCCCAGTGTAGCTTACTGGGTTATAAGACTGGACATGTCTCTCACTGTCTATAGTGTGAAGTTTATGTAAAAGAACCGTTGCCAACTTTCAACAAGAGTAACTGCATAGCCGTGAGCGTGTTTCTGCCCTGCAATGGCCAGGTGAGCTGTCCAGGGTGTGCTCTGCCCTTGCCTGGAGTTGACTAGGATGGATGCCAGGTTGCCCACGACCCTAATTAGGATTAAGCGGTAACAGAAAATGAATGAATGACAGTGACATAGTGATTAGCCCGCCGCTTCACCGCAAGAAGGTCCTGGGTTCAACTCAGAGGTTCTGGAATTTCTGTGTGGAGTTTGCATGTTCTCTCTGTGGTTGCATGGATTGCCTCTTGCCCTGCGATTGTCTTACGAGTTATTCAGGGCCTTGGCCTGAAGTTAAGTTGACTGCGATGTGCTCAAGCCTCCCTATAATCCTTATATATGTATATATATATATATATATATATATATATACACATACATACATACACACACATATATATATATATATATATATACACACACATATATATAACTGGAGTACCCGGAAGAACCCCATGCATGCACAAGAGAGAACATGAACTCAAACATCTGAGCCCAGAAATAGAACCCAGTACCTTTTGTGTCATGAGGCAAACATTCTAACTGCACCACAGTGCTGCATATACATATATATATATATATATATATATATATATATATATATAGAGTCGGCCCCCTTCTTACGAAAACCCCAGGTTCCGAAAAAGGATCTGAAATGGATTAATTTCGTAAGAAGGGGGCCGACTAATATATATATATATATATATATATATATATATATATATATATATATATATATATATATATATATATATATATATATATATATATATAGCTTTTAAAGAGGCATAGCAGGGACTCGGAGGAGAGTCACTGTGTCAATGAAGAGTCCATGTTGCTTCAGGTGATACACACGCACACACACACACGCACACACACACACACACACACAAACAAACACACACACAATATCCGCATCTCTCTTTCTCTGTTCTGGGTGGAGGGCAGCAATAAAGACTCCCTGTAGTGAAGATCGGTCACATCCTGTCGAGTGTGTTTGTTTATGTACGATTGGGTGTGTGTGGTTTTTTTTTAAATTTTTTTTTACATTTTTTTTACACAACCATATTAAAGTGGTGTACTAACCAGAGAGAGGCAGCATGGTGGTGTGCCTCACATCAAGAAGGCCTGGGTTCAATTCCGAGCTTGGCCGTTTCTGTGTTGAGTTTGTACATTGTACTTGCATGGGGTTCCTCTGGGTACTCTGGTTTCCTCCCACAGTCCAAAAACAGGCCCATTTGGCTAATTGGCAGTTCGAAATCTCCCCTAAGTGTGAGTGTGAATGGTTGTGTGAGTGTTGGCCCTGCGATGCTCTGGCGAGCTATCTAGGGCATACCCTGCCCTCGCCCGGTGTCGGCTGAGGTGGGCACCACCCTTCCCATGACCCTAATTAGGATTAAGGAGTTCAGAAAACGAATGGGTGAATGAAAAACAGGGTGTTTATGTTAAAAAGATTCCTGCGGCAATTCTAAAAGGATCCTTTAAAGCATTAAAGTGTGAATGTACGTCCAGCTCTGTGACTGGAAACGCTGTTTGCATATTCACTGTTCAGACAAGTCTTGCTTGGCTTTTTTAATTTGCTTCTGTAGATACTGAGGAAAAAAAACAGAATATAATATACCTGGATCTAGTGAATACAGGAAGCCTTCAGTTTAGCCTTATGCATTGAAATGTCTAAATCACAAACACTCCTCGTTATAAATCATTACCAAACACTGCTGCACTGGTCATTTAGTTTTAAGTCGCATTTGCTGTTATTGTAGTTACATTTTGACCTTCAGCAATCAGGTTATGCCTAATCTCTAGTTTGTCTGTTATTAGGAATATGCAAACAGTTATGCTCAGCTTTTCATGTAACTTCTGCCAAAGGGGTTGGGGCTGAGGACAAAGAAGTCTCCATTAGGTTTTGGAGATACCTGGATCAAACTCGGTATTCAGGAATTGTTTCAAGGGTTATTTAAACATCGTGAGATTTTTTTTTTGTCCGTAAATGTGGTCACTGCTCTCTTTCTTTCTTTGAAAGATACCATTTAACCCATTGCTGTATTGTTCAAAGATCATGGTTTTCAATCTGCTTTGCTTTCATTGTGATGGTTAATCATGAAATACGTCCAGCTCTAGTTTCTAACCTACAATAGATATACAGGATTTAAAATCTACTTGAGTATTGTAGCATTTTTAATGAGTACGTATAACTACATGTGCATGCTTTCAGCCCTGATACTTCTAAAAAGTCATGAAGCCAAAAACAGACAAAACTGCGAACAAGTGACAGAAAAAAAAGTCTTTCTTGACCCCATAAAAGTTTCACTTAAAAATGAGCACACTGCTATTCATCTGGAATACTGACATATTGTGTCCATGTGTGCCATATCCAAGCTTGTTTTCGTGTCCTGTTCTGTCCCCTGACACTTTGTTTGTGTCGTTTCTCATCACTCTCTCTTTCCCTCCTCCACTGTATTCTTCTCCCTTGGTAGTCATAGCAATGTGGAAAGATTGTGTGTGGCCTCTTGCAGGTGACACAATGTGGCTAATTACTGGCACTTAGCTCAGTGCTAATTAGAGTAGGCTGGGCTAATGAGGGGGTCAAGTGGACCCACTGATCCCTCAAGCCCTCTTTTACCTTTTTGCCTCGTACTCTCTCAGACAGCTGGCTGGTTTGCAGAAGGGGTGTGAGGTTGACCTTCAGGCTCTCCAGGTTTCCTCAGTGTCAGCTGAGACACAGAAATGTATTTCCACTGAGCCAAAGGCTGCTCCATCTAATTTTGCCAGGCTTGGCTGCTTCTTCTCCTGCAGTAGTTCACCAGCACGCCCACCGTTTTTTTTTTTTTTTAAACCACTATCACGCTTTCCTCACTTCACTCCTGTTTTTTCCTACAATGTAAACTTCATGCATTGTCCCTGCATAACTGATATGTGCTGCTGCTGGGTACGCCCAGGCTTTTAACTCTGATCTGGTCTTTCTTCATGGCCTGGAAGTGTAAAAGTACATGAATAACATGAAAATGCAACGGCAAGTCCAAAAATATAACAGCAGATTCAGAACAGGAAACAAACAAATCCAAGCAAAACTAAAAATACACAAAATAACCCCCCCAAACAAACAAACAAACAAAAACCCCACTACACTAATCATTTCATGATTCATTCATTCATTTGCTAAAGTGCATAATCCTGTTAGGTGGGGCCGGTGGCGTAGTGGTTAGGGTGCTGCGCTCATGATCAGGAGGTTGTCTGTTTAAATCCCAGTTAGACCCTCACTGTGCTAAGACCCCTGAGCAATCACAAGTGTGCCTCTGTCCACCCAGCAGTATAAATGAGTACCAGTAAAAATATACTGGGAAGGTAACCTGTGATGGACTAGCGTCCCATCCAGGAGAAGTTGGGCTATGGAAACCGGGAATAAGCACCGGCTTGATGAACCACTATGGCTCGGGTGGGAAAAAAAAAAGATTAAAAAAAAAAAAAAAAAGATTAAAAAAAATCCTATTAGGGTCACAGGGAGGCTGGAGCCTGTCTCAACAGACTCCAAATGAAGGTTTGACAGCTCATCAGTCCATTGCAGGGACCGCCATTCACACGTACATTCACACCTTAGTTCAATTTGGAACAGCCTAATGTACACATACATTCAGAATGTGTGACGAAACCCACATAAACATGGGAAGAACATGCAAAGCTCACATAGAAATGGCCTTGCTGAGCCTGGGACTCAAACCAAGGACCTTCTTGTTACGAGGTGGATAAGCTAAAGACTACGTCACCAGGCCCATATATTTCTCCCATAGTTTTATCTTCCAAGAATGCTCCTGGTCTGATTTCCCTCCAGTATTGCCTCTGATATCTGGCTTGCTGTCAGGGTTTGCTGTTTTTCTTCCTCTCCTTTTTTCATCTGTTTTGTTTTTTCCCTTCTATACATTTCCCTGTCTTTCACAGTGGAGGCTTTCTTACAGACAGAAAGAAAAGGACCTGTCTGATTTTACACGCATCTCTCTCTCTCTCTCTCTCTCTCTCTCTCTCTCTCTCTCTCTCTCTCTCTCTCTCCCTCACATAAAGGATTTATCTTACCCTTGACAAATCCGGGCTGATGAGTAGTGGCCTAGCCCTGCTGAGAGGAGAAGGATGGAGAGAGTACGTGCAGATGAGTGGATGGAGAGATGGAGTTTATAGGAGTGGATAAGGTCAGTGCTCGTCAGCCACCTTTCTCCATTTAGTGCTGTTTACTCTGGCGCTCCTGCTGTCGGACACCTGGCGTGCTGTCACCATTTGCAACACACACACAAATGAGGATTACAAACTCTCATGTACAACATACGCACAAATCAGCAGGCACATGCAGAGAACCCACACACACACACACACACACACACACACACGCACATGCTCACACACATCATGCAAAGCCTAACAAAGTGCAGCGTTTCTGTCCTACCATTCGTCATTTCCACTCACTGATGTTGCGACCGAAGAGCTCTCCATGGTGCTGAAAACTTTCTGCGATTCCTCTGAAAAAGTAAAAAAGAGAGAAAGGTTAACATAAAAACTTTCATTCCCCCTTAATATTGAGCAGCTTGTTTAAACAGAATGCAGTTTGGTGGGATACTTTTTTATATTTCTGTGTTACATAACCTCTCGAACACAAACATGTTTCACTTATTCGAGTGTAGGTGGTGATGGGAGAAAGGGGATCTTCCCATTGACTCATATTTATGCAGAAGCTGTTTTTTTTAAACACTTTATGTCTACTCATGGTGGCACAATGGTTAGCACATCCAGGGTTTCATACTGGGCTCAGTGAGGGCATTGATGTGTGCAGTTTGCATGTTCTTTATGTGCTTATGTGGGTTTCCCCTGTATACCCCAGTTTCCTCCCAAAGTCCAAAGACATGCACATTAGGCTAACTGGCTATATTCCAAATTACCCCTAGATGTGAGTGTAACAGTGAATGGTAATGTGAGTATTTGTGTTGGTTGCTCTGTGATGAACGGGTGATCTGTTCTGGATGTACCCTTTCTTCACTCAGAGTCAGCTAAGATGGGCTCCTGCCTCCCATGCATCCCTTGAAGAAATATTTTGTTTGAATGAATTAAAAGTATAATTACTATATGTGTATGATAGTGTGTGGTTTTGGGCCGCTGGATACATATTTGACAAAGTTTGATATGTTTTCCTCAACCAGAATAAAAATGATATTCAACTTGTTGAAGTATAGAGCGATAAAAAGTACCATGTGTCATTGGAAACATTAATAAAACTCTTTGAGAATGTGCTATTATAGGGAAATAATCAACTTTGTGATGGCATTGACTATAACACTGTAGTTTTGCTTAAAGAAAGACTGTTTTCCTGTTGTTGAGTATTTTCCTATAACAGCATACCCTGCCATGGTTTATTTCTTACTCAGAGCTTACTTCATCAATATCTTTGGCTGAAAAACTCAAAAAAAGATTCCCTGTAGTTTTCTCATCTTTTTTACCAGTAAAAACATTCTCGCCTATAGACTAAGTGCTAACTTTGGTGTATTGATTCAGACAAAATGACTGTTAGCAAATGAACGTTGTATTGTGATGTTATGATGTGCGTTATGCTCTGAAATTGTATCAAACTGATGGCTTTGTTAACACAGGCTCCTGTTGAGCCAAACCAAGTGCTTGATCATTGCTGTGATGGAAATGATAAAACGGCGAGTGTGTCGGCATTTTCTCTCTCCCCCGCTGTGCCGTCCAGGTTTAAAGACGCATCCAGATGTGTGATGTGAGCCGTGCCGCTGTGGCTAGGAGCAAATTGGCCACAACCTGCTGTGCTCCAGCCACATCCACCTCATATCACGGTTCATTACTGCTCTAATTCAAAGAAATACTGATACACACAGACCCACATGCATGCATACACATGCAGCTATATGTACCGAAATTAAAAAAAGAAAAAAGTTCCTTTAAGGCATTATGGCTGTGTTTATGTGTATTTTAAGTGCATGTACACTTTGTTTGCATGTGTGTGAAAATGTGTAAGAGTGTTTGAGTGACACAGGGATTCTGACAGGTTGCTTCAAAGATCCCTTGGGACAGGACACAGAGCAATGAAAACCAATTTTTATCCTCACTCCACATTGATGAGCAGACACACACACACACACACACACACACACACACACACACACACACACACACACACACATACACACACACAAAAGGAAGGACAGACAGAGTAGAGTTAGTTCAGCCAGGCATTACCAGACAGGTGAAGATTTGTAGGAGAAAGAGATAGAAAGAGGGAGAGCAGACAGGGAGGGTTCCCTGGGTTCTCTACTGAACCCTGTATACTACATTAAAATCCTTGTAAATATTTGACATATTTTGACAAAATACCATATTAAAACAAGAGTACTCAGAGAGTACAAACCTCTGCCAAGACCAGCAAACTTTCATATAAACCAAAATGTCAAAAAGAAATTTTTAAAAGTTTTTTTTAACATTTTTTGAAAATACCAGACAATACACATTGCCCCCTGCTGGGCCTGTTGTAATATCACATTTCCCAAAAAATTGTCCAATCTCACAATGTTAACGAAATCATAAAAAGGAGCCTTACCCATATACTGTATACAGTATGTCAAGTTTTTTTAAACCCACCTAAATAATGCTGCCATATGAATCAATCAACCAATAAATAAACTGTCATGACTTGCAGATACTTGGATTGAAGTGTAATGCATTTTACTATGAGACACACAGGAAAACAAAACTGGAAGACAATCTTAAATTCGAAAAAATTCATGTGGACAGCGGGCAGTGGTGGCCTGGTGGTAAAGGTGCTGGATCACTGATCCCAAGTTGGGGGTTCAAGCCTCACTCACAACAGGTTGTCACTGCCCCCCCCCCCCCCCAGTGCAGCTAACTTGGTTATCAAAGGCTGGCCATGTCTACCACTGTCTATGATGACCTTTTTACAAGAGTAGGCTGAACAGTAATCAGTATGTTTCAGAGCTGCAATGGCCTGGCAAGCTGTCCAGGGAGTACTCTGCCCTTGCCCAGAGTTGGCTGCGATGGGTGTTGAGTGGTTCAGAAAATGAATGAATGAATGTGGACAGCAAACAGGTGTGAATCATACAGCCAACATCTAGCGCCAAAACCAAAAAGTACACAAAAAATAGTGGTTTCATAGTATAAAGAGTGCCCAGGCTTCAGTTTAGAACATTCAGTTTGCAGACCAAAATCCCCAAAGAACCAACCAAGCCATTTTACACCCATTTAGATGAAAGCAGTGCCTCATGACAGCACCGCACCTGGTTTATTGATGTTCCACTCCTGTGTGAGTATTTTCACTCAGAAAGCCCTGATTACAAAGAAAAGATTGGAATAGGATTTTTTGAAGGTCAGACTAATTACGTGCAAACAAAAGTGATTAGTATCAATTCGTTTGCTTTTGATTGTACTCCACATGACCTTAAAAGAAGAAAACATCTAGCGTTGTTGCTATTTATTAGAATTTTAGAAGAAACCTTGATGTTGACATTCGCTTCTCATTTCACAATGCTGTAAAAGCTTCATGAACTAAACTACTGAGGTAGCAACTGAACTGCAAGCATAAATGTCCAGCTTGCACACTTATCGACTATTAATATACATTCATTCATTCATCCATTCATTTCCTGAACCGTTTAATCCTATTTAGGGTTGCGGGGATGCACGTGCCCATCTCAGCTGACTCTGGGTGAAGGTAGAGTACACCCTGTACGACTCGCCAGGCCATTGCAGGACAGAAACATGCTGACGGCTATGCAGCTTCTCTTGTCAAAAAGAAGAAATGGTTCTTTTACATGAACCTCTCACCATAGACAGTGGGCGACATGGCTGGCCTTTGATAACCCAGTCAGCTGCACTGGGGGTATTAGTATACACTTTGTATAATCGTATTTGTTGTACAACACATCCAACTTCACAAAACATGATAATATACTGAAAGTTCCGGTCTCCTCCATCCTGGGTTTCGAGTCAGGCTTGAGCATTCCTGTGTTCGCATGTTCTTCCTGTGCTTTCGTAGGTTTCCTCCAGGCACCTGGTCTCCTCCTATATTCCAAAGACATCCGCATTCGGCTAATTGGCTGTTCCAAATTGTCCCTTGGTGTGACTGATTGTGAGGGAATAGTTGTGTTTGTGTATGTCTGTGTGTTTTAGCCTTGTGATGGTCTGGTGAGCTGTTCAGGCTGTAATCTGCCTTCACCCATTGTGAGCTGAGATAGACTTCAGCTTTCTCATGAAGCTGGCAAATGAGTGAGTTTTTAAAAAAATTAATTTATTTCTAATCATAGCCAGGCTAAAAAGAAAATTGGAAGGCTAGATGGAGTAATATTGAAATTGGAGGCTTTCTGAGGCACATACACAAGTTTACATCAATACAGGACTTGCTATGATGGCAGTAATAAACGTAGGAATATGTCATGTTGATAATATTACACCATGTTGTTAATGCCTGCGGCTACAGAACCCTCAAACACAGCCATTATATAAAGCAGATGATCTATATAGTGTTCATATAAATTTGGCCGTTGGGCATATTACTGTGAAAATATGATGTGGCACTGGTGATGAATTATACAACTAACGAGGTAATCAGTCTTGTGTTCAATTATAACTTTGGAATTCATATCTTCTACATGGGAACGTCAACACGGAATACAGTTCCTGTTTAAGTAGTAAAGAAAACACTGTTCGCAGACATTAGCTAATGACTCAGAATAATTATTTTTAGCTAAGTCGAACATACTGTAGTAGTTTAGTTTTTTTATGCACAACATTTTCTCCCAGATGTATTGTTTGATTTTAAGGAAAAGACTCTTATAAGATTATAATTACACAGCACAAGCAGTCAGAGCTAACAGAACGTTAATCAGTGAAAGCGTACGTAGTTATGGATGACGACAAAACATCAAAACCATCAAGAACATACAGCTCTCACATATGCATGTTTAAGACTTTGTGCAACCAAAATAACAATGTAATTACTACATTTAATCATTGAGTGCGAATAGATTTTTTCATTAGTAAAAGCCTAGTGACAGTGAGAGTGGAAATGAGATAAAACACAACGTTCCCTCAAGTAATGGCTTGTTGCAATTAAAATAAAAAAGTAATTACATGTAGCACTGAGTGCTAGCACAACTTTCATAGATGATGGAATAATGACAGTAGAATCAAGACAAAAAAACCCAAAAAACAACAAAAAAAGGAAAAGTAAAACACACTAAGACATCAAATTTTACCTCAGATGTTATATTTTTAAAGAAAACTTTCTAAAATTATATTGCGTGACACTTCGTATTGATTGCAAATTGAATTTTCACGTGTGGAGGTCCACTGAGAAAGAAAAGAAAACAAGATAAAATATTCTGAAATATCAACTTTTACCTCAGATATGTTGTTAACTTTTAAATAAAATACCTTTTTCAACTAAAATTGCAATGTTATTACATTTAGCATTGAGCGCTAACATAACTCTTATCGGTGAAGTAATAATGACAGCTAATGGGATTTTTATATAGGACGGTATAGTGATAAAGAAAACAACATAAAACCATCAGAAATATCAACTTTTACCTCAGATATGTTGTTAACTTTTTTAAATAAAATACCCTTTTGAACATTGCAATGTTTTACATTTATCATTGAGCGCTAACATAATTCATTGGTGAAGTAATAATGACAGCTAATGGGACTTTTATACAGGAGGGTATGGTGATAAAGAAAACAACATAAAAGCATCAGAAATATAAACTTTTACCACAGATATGTTGTTAACTTTTAAATAAAATACCTTTTTCAACTAAAATTCCAATGTTTTACATTTATCATTGAGCTCTAACATAACTCTTATCGGTGAAGTAATAATGACAGCTAATGGGATTTTTATATAGGATGGTATAGTGATAAAGAAAACAACATAAAACCATCATAAATATAAACTTTTACCTCAGATATGTTGTTAATTTTTAAATAAAATACCCTTTTCAACTAAAATTGCAATGTTTTACATTTAGCATTGAGCGCTAACATAACTCTTATCGGTGAAGTGATAATAACAGCTAATGGGATTTTTATACAGGACGATATAGTGATAAAGAAAACAACATAAAACCATCATAAATATAAACTTTTATCTCAGATATGTTGTTAATTTTTAAATAAAATACCTTTTTCAACTAAAATTGCAATGTTTTACATTTAGCATTGAGCGCTAACATAACTCTTATCGGTGGAGTGATAATGACAGCTAATGGGATTTTTATACAGGACAATATAGTGATAAAGAAAACAACATAAAACCATCATAAATATAAACTTTTACCTCAGATATGTTGGTGTATTTTGTTAATAGCCTGTTATTATATAAAGGAGCAGATCTGGGGTTCTCCGGCATAGAACGTTCTGGTAAACTGTAATGTTGGGATGCTGTCACTCCCTCACTCTACATACTCACCCAGGTCCATTTGACAGTGGAGTGGCTGATTGCCCCACGTCACAGGTGCCCTCATGTCTGTCTTCCTTTTGGTCCTCTCTCTTTTAGTTATGCTGCCAAAGCAAGTCATGCTGGAGTCCCTGCTTGCACTCAGCAATAGTACATTCTTCTATTTCCATTACACTATTATGAATAAATCTAACAAACTCTCTCTCTCTCTCTCTCTCTCTCTCTCTCTCTCTCTCTCTCTCTCTCTCTCTCTCTCTCTCTCACACACTCTCTGTTTTTGTTGAGGTACATATTCTCCTTCTCGGACGCCTCCTCCTTCTGCTTCCTAAGCCCTGTGGTCTCCTGGTGTGCTGATGCTGACTGGAGTCCTCATCTTGGAAGCTCCTCTCTCCTACTGATGAAGATCTAAATGGGCCCAGATGTGCACAAATAGACTGTGAGCATGACTTTTCACTGCTGGTGATATAAACTCTTTTCCCCACATTTATTTAGGGCTTACAGTTGTAAAACCAACTGGATGAGTGCTGGATCGCTGATCCTAAGGTTGGGGGATCGAGTCCCACTATCCACTGTGCACAACCATTCACACTCTCATTCACACTTCGGGGCATTTTGAAACAGGAAATTAGCCTGATGTTCATGTCTTTAGCCTGTACAAGGAAACCAGAATACCAGAAAGAAAAACCGATGCACGTCCAGGAAGAACATTTAAACTTTACACAGAAATGCCCACGCCAAGCCTGGGACTTGAACACAGGACCTTCTTGCTGTGAGGCAGACATATTAACCACTATGCCACCATGCCACCCCCAATGAAGGCAAACTTTTATCAAATTTCATCAATTTTTATTCGAATTGTAAATCTCAACATGGCAGTGGTGGCCTGGTGGTATAGGTGCTGGATCGTTGATCCTAAGGTTGGGGGATCAAGTCCCACTTTCCACAAGGTTGTCACTGTCTTCCCAGTGCAGCTAACTGGGTTATGGGTTATCATAGGTCAGCCATGTCTCTCACTGTCTATGGTGGGAGGTTCATATAAAAGAACCATTGCTGACTTTCGTAAAGTGTGGCTGCATAGCCGTCAGCGTGTTCCTGTCCCTTGCTAAAGGGTTGTGTCAGGAAGAGCGTCAAATGTTAAAAGCTATGCCAAATCAAACATGCGAATCAAATGATTCGCTGTGGTGACCCCTGAAAAAGGGAGAAAGCCAAAAGGAAAAGAAGAAGTTGTAGAACCAACTGGATGATATTTTAGACTGTAATAAATTTCCCCTATATGTTTTGGATCTGTATGATTTCACCCAAATGAGGATGGGTTTCCCTTTTGGACCCGGTTTCTATCAAGGTTTCTTCTCCACATCTACTGAGGGGGATTTTCCTTGCCACCCTCGCAACGGGCGATGCTCTTTAGGATTATGTAGGATTTATAGGAAATATTTAAATTCTTTTATACTTTGTAAGCCTCTATGTTTACTGATTTACTGTGCAAAGCTGCTTTGCGACAACGTCGATTGTAAAAAGTGCAATAGAAATAAAACTAAATTGAATTGAATATGTTGTTAAATTTTAAAGAAAATACTGCATGCAACTAAAATTACAATATGATCACATTTAGCCATTGGAGCTAACAGAACTTTTATATGTGAAGATTTGCTGACAGACAATGATAAAACTATTAGAGACATTTGTTTTTCCCTCAGGTATGTTATTAATATTATTTAAAAAATGACATTTATTTCTTCATTCTTTATACTCTCTCTGTCTCTTCTCTGTTTAACTGTTTAATCGTACTAGGTTATAGGGTAGGCTAAGGCCTATTTTAGCCAACAATCGTTTAAAGCAAGGTACACTTTGAATGGCTCAACAGACTATTGCAAGGTAACACGCACACACACACACACACACACGCACGCACACACACACAGAACCATTCAATTAGGTAATTTAGACAAATTAGACAGTGGGAGGAAACTGATGTGCTCGGAGAAAACCCACAGAGGCATTCTGTACAACCACAATTATATTGTAAACATTCACCGCCAACACAACATTCAGGCTAAGATCCAGTATGAGGAAAAGGTTCTGAGTTGAATACAAGAGTGAGCCGATCATATGAAATCTTTTTCTGTTTTGGTTCAAACACACACACACACACACACACACACACACACACACACACACACACACACACACACACACACACACACACACACACACACACTTCCCGAAAGCTAGTTGAGCCAGAAAGTGCTGCTCATGAATTATGGACAAAAGTAAAGAGAAGCCAACTATGCAGTGTAACCATGTTGTTTCCGAACAAACTGTGGCGGATCTTGTGTGTGTGTGTGTGTGTGTGTTCCTGCATGAGGCATGATTTACTATCTTGGTAGGGAAACATTTCCAGAATTACAGGAATATGTGAGAGTTTTGACTTTGTGAGGACCTTTGAATAGTTCACTTCTGTCCAAATTTGTAATTTTTGCTTACTAAGGCTACGCGTAGATTTGGGTGTCAGCATATCTTTAGTTTCTATTTTGCAGGTCCTCATAAGGACAGTAAAGACAGTGTATGTGTGTTTGGTTGATAACAAGGATAGAGTTATATCATCAAACAGGTCATACAGGAAACAGTTTCATTTTTGTGCAAATAGTCAGTGTGTCTGCTTGCTTAGTGAGGGACAGTACAATGTGTGCAGTGTGTGTGTGTGTGTGTGTGTGTGTGTGTGTGTGTGTGTGTGCAGCATGTGTGTGTGTGTGTGTGTGTGTGTGTGTGTGTGTGTGTGCTGCTATAGAG
>CM045750.1:21726918-21764418 GCA_024760905.1 Plotosus lineatus | reverse complement strand
CAGCGCAATTTGGAATGGCTGAGGGCAGTGATGGCCTGTTGGTAAAAGGTGCTGGATTGCTGATCCTAGGGTTGGGGGTTCGAGTCCCACTCTCCAGAAGATTGTCACTGTCCCCCCAGTGCAGCTAACTGGGTTATCAAAGGCCGGCCATGTCTCTCACTGTCTATGGTGTGAGGTTCATGTAAAAGAACCATTGCAGATTTCGATAAGAGGAGCTGCATAGTCGTCAGCGTGTTTGCCCCTTCCGACGTAAAAAAAAATCTATGCCAAATCAAACATGCGAATGATAAATTCGCTGTGGCGACCCTTGAGAAAAAAGAAACAGTGGAAAGGAAAAGAAGATACAGCCTAATTTGCATGTTTTGGACTGTTGTGGGAGGAAACCGGATCATCCTGAGAAATCCCATGCAAGCATGGACAGAACATGCAAATGCCACACAAAAATTACCAAAGCCCTGCATTTGAACCCAGAACCCTCCTGCTGTGAGGCGGACATGCTAATCACTATGCCACCCTATTCTTCTTCTTCTTCTTCTTCTTCTTCTTCTTCTTATTTACTGTAAAAATAATAAAGATACAGTGGTACCTCACCTTATGAAATTAATCCGTTCCAGAGCCTTTTTCATAACCTGGAATTTTCGTGAATTGAATCGCATTTTACATGTAAAACATGTTATTCGTTCCAAGGCCCCCAAAACTACCACCTAAACCCTTTAAAAATTATAAAAGTATGCCTTTTAAGACCTCCTTCTGCTTCAATATTGTACTGATGGTGGACGGGTTTGGTCATATTCCTTTGCGATATCACTCAACTGCATGCCACGAGCCCACTTCTTCTTTTCACTCGCACCGGAAATCACACGTGTGTGTGTGTGTGTATGTGTGTGTGTGTGTGTGTGTGTGTGTGTGTGTGTGTGTGCGCGCATGTGTTGACCGTGTCTTCTTAGCACAGTTATAATCTTACAAATGTTTATACAAGGTTAAAAGCCTGATCCAAAAGATAAAGTTGCAATGAGCACACTCGAAAAACTCATTAAACAACAGTAACTGTCCTTTGCACAAAGAGCATTATGGGTGCTCCATAATAGCCAATGGGAGGGAGCTGCGTCATCCCTCCTAGCCAAAGGGAGGCCAGCGGGGCAGGATGTTGGGAGATACCCAATGGGAGGCCAGTGGGGCGGGATGTTGGGAGATAGCCAATGGGAGGCCAGCGGGGCGGGATGTTGGGAAATGTAGTCAATGGGAAGCAACTCGTGCATTGTTTGAATTTTTGATATGGTGCTTTCGTAACGTGAACTTGTTTCGTATCCAAAGACAAAAATCTTCTGTAACCGATTAATTCTAATTAGGGTAGCGGGGAGGCTGGCGCCCATCCTACCCGACTCCGGGCGAGGGCAGAATACACCCTGGACAGTTCGCCAGGTTATCGCAGGGCGGAAACATGCTGACCGCTCTGCAGCTACTCTTGACAAAAGTCAGCAATGGTTCTTTTACATGAACCTCTCACCATAGACAGTGAGAGACATGGCTGGCCTTTGATTACCCAGTCTGTTTACCTGGGGGGGTGGTCAGTGACAACCTTGTGGAGAGTGGGACTCGAACCCTCAACCTCAGGATCAGTGATCCAACATGCTATCCACCGATCCACCAATGCTCTGAGAGCCAAATGTTTACTTCTGATTAACTGATGTTACTGTTTTGATTAGATTTAGGATTTAAGTATGATATAGCACTTTTACAGTACTGTAATTAAGTGTATGAAAATAGAAGGTCCTCACAACGATATTTGGATGAATATGTGTGTCTGTGTTAAAAGGAAGGCAGCAAACTCATCCATTACAGCAATCTGACAGCTCAGATGAGGGGGGTATAAGGGCCATTTCTGCACTCTGCCTAGTTAAGAGCTCATACTTCTCATTACCTTCATCTTCCCCACTCTATCCAAATCACCAAAGCATTAGATTCCTCAGAACTCATATACTTGTGCCCATTTACATCCTGTCTCTTCTCTCTCGTTTTTAACTTCCTACTCTCTCCTGCCGACTAACTTGCCCTTTCTGCAGATGATCCGGTGTTGAAAAGCAGTGCAAAAAATAGCACAGGATCTGAAATTCTTCCTGGGTAAGTAAAGTTTGTTTTCTTCGGCAGAGTGAAGATAGAAGGTAGCAGCTGAATGGGCAGGTGTAATAGTTTGCTGAGGAGAGATGCATGCTTTAACCTCAGTGCCTGTGCTGACTGCTTTGCGGGGGAAATCATATTAGTTGTAAATGGCAGGAGAGCGTCTCTTTTTCCTCTCCGCCTGCCCACTGACTTTATTAATATGAGAGTGCATGGTGTCCTCGGAGAGACCCGAAGAAAACCCTCCGTCGCTTATGAACTGACCTCACCTCCTACAAAAAGCACCAGGTAGATACATTCACGTCAATTCCGAAGAGGAAGAAAAAGTCTGCAGCTAACTTTTTTAATAAATCAGCTTAGGCTTCTGTGGCCGTGCTTCATATCCTGGTCCCTAATGGGCACTCCATGTGCAACCTGTATTTCCACTTTTATCTCTCCAAATTACTACTTTTTTAAGCAGCACTCACGTTTATATACCCATATATATATATAACCAATACTACCCCCTAAACCCTTTAAAAATTATAAAAGCATACTTTTTAAGACTTCCTTCTGCTTCAATATCGTACTGATGGTAGACGGGTTTAACCATATTCCATTGCGATATCATGAGCCCACTTCCTCTTTTCAATTGCACCGGAAATCACACGTGTGCGCGCGCGCGCGTGTGTGTGTGTGTGTGTGTGTGCGTGCGTGTGTTGACCATGTCTTCTTAGCAGAGTTATAATCTTACAAATGTTTATGGAAGGTTAAAAGGCTTGAGTCAAAAAACAGTAACTGTCCTTTACACAAAAAGCATTATGGGAGATGCAGCTCCATAATAGCCAATGGGAGGGAGCTGCATCATCCCTCCTAGCCAATGGGAGGCCAGCGGGGTGGAATGTTTGGAGATAGCTAATGGGAGGGAGCTGCGTCATACCTCCTAGCCAATGGGAGGTTCCAATGGGTGTTTGAATGGCGCGTTTGGCTCGTTTTGTAAGGAGAGCTTGTTTCGTATACAGAGACAAAACATTTTGGAAAATGTTTTTCGTAACCTGGATTTTTCGTTTGCTGGGACTATCGTAAGGTGAGGTACCACTGTTTCCAGGAAGCTGCAATGCACTGGATCTCACAAGGCCATGGCAATGTATCCTCATTTGAAGTGAATATTCATTCATTCATTTTCTGAACCGCTTGACCTTATCCAGGGTCACAGGGAGGCTGGCATTCATCTCGGCTGACTACGAACGAGGGCGTTGTACACCCTGGCAGCTTATCAGGCTATCGCAAGGCCAACATTCACACAATCATTTACACCTAGGGGGATTTGGAACAGCCAATTAACTTACCTTGCATGTTTTTTTTTTTGGATTGTGGGAGGAAACCGGAGTACCTGGAGGAAACCCACGTAAGCACGGGAAGAACATGCAAACTCCACACAGAAACACCCAGGCTAGGAATCGAACCCGGGACCTTCTTGCTTTGAGGCGGATGTGCAAACCCTGACTACGCCAGCATGTCATCTAGAAGTGAATATCCAGTGATAATCTCATTACAGACAGTTGTCAGGATGATGTGTTTGGAAGCTGTGTTGAATTCTGATAAAGAGTAATGGTAAACGACTGGTTCTATTCATCTTCAAAATGGTAGGTCTTGTGGGGTGGTCCTGGTATGCAGCGGTAAGTGCTTACCAAAAGTGGTCCAAGAAAGGACAACCAGTGAATTATAAAAAAAAAATGTTACGAGCACCCAAGGATCACTGATACACGTGGGGAGCAAAGGTCTGCTCTGAGTCCACAGAGAGGAACTGGCTACGATAGAAAGCACTCAGAATACACAATGCATTCCAACTTGCTGTATGTGGGGCAGTCTGAACATATGACATACTAAATGTCTCCTCTAAATTAGCAAACCAAACAAGCACTACATTAACTCTATACGACTTAGCTTGGCTTGAAGTACATAGATTACTTGACCTGCCACTCATCCATTCATTCATTTTTTTAACAGCTCAATCCTAATTAGGGTCATATGGAGGCTGTCGCCCTTCTCAGCTGACTCTGGTCGAGGACAGGGTACACTCTGTAGAGCTCAACAGGCCATTGCAGGGCAGAAACACTCTGATGGCTATGCAGCTACTCTTGATGGTATTCTTGTTGGTACTTGATGGTACTCAGCAATGGTATTTTTATATGAACCTCTCACCACAGACAGTGAGAGACATGGCCAGCCTGTGATAATCCAGTTAGCTGCACTGTGGGGGACAGCGGGGCTTGACCCCCCAACCTTAGCACCTTACCAAAGGGCCACCACTCCCCTTACCTGCCACTGTCATGCCACTGTCATGGTTAATATCTGTAAATAAACAAAGCCATGAAAATTTTGTTTTAGTTTTCTTATTATGTTTCCACATATGCTAAAAATGGAAATGGGGTCATAGGAGATGCCGCTGTGACGCCGGGAGCTTTCAGTCGGACCAAAAGATGCAGGAGACCAAGTACGATGATACAAATTACTTTTATTGAATATAGAGCAGGCACTGGAGTACAGGGAATCGTGATCACCGTAGAGGTGAGGGGAAACATGAAAATCAAAATCACTCAGGGAAATATCAAAGCGGGAACTGGTCGAGCATGGAGCTGAGAACCAGGAGCCAGAGAGATTACGGGGAGATGGGATTGCATGGAGGGAACAATCTTCTAGTGCTGGGAGGAGCGCCGCTCATCTTTATAGCCTGGTGATGGCTGAGTGGAATCAGGTGTGCTCTCCAGACTCCGCCTGCGTGTGACAGCCACGCCCCTCGCCAGCGCCTGCAGTGCATCAGGAGAGAGAAAGAGAGTTAAAAGCTGCCAAATAACACAGACCATAACAGCCGGTACATTGCTGTTAGCCTAGACGTCTGCTGTGTGTGTGCTTTTTATTATATTTAAATAATAATAATAATAATAATAATACACCATTAAAGCTTTATTGTGCTTTTCCGCTGATGTTTTCATGTAGTATAAAGTAATACAATTATGTATTTCGGCAACATCCACGTTCCTTTTGGCACATAACTGGTAATTATCATCTCTGTGTACTTGAGATGCCTCATTCAATCATTCATTCATTTGCATTATAAGTACCGGATGGAACAGCGGCATGGTGGCGTACTGGTTAGCATGTCTGCCTCACAGCAAGAAGGCCTGGTATTGATTCCCAGCCTGGGTGTATCTGTGTGGCGTTTGCATGTTCTCTCCATATGTGGGTGGGTTTCCTCCGGGTACTCCGGTTTCCTCCCATGGTCCAAAAATATGCGGTAGGTTAATTGCTGTTCTAAATTACCCATAGATGTAAGTGTGAGGAAGAATGATTGTGTGAGTGTTCGCCCGGCAATAGCCTGGCGAGCAGTCCAGGGTGTACCCCACCCTCATCAGCCTCCCCGTGACCCCAATTAGCGTTAAGCAGTTCAGAAAATGAATGAAAAAGGATGAATTACTCCTGCTCGGGTCATGGGGAGGCTGGAGCCTATCTCACTTACAAGTCTATTGCACACACAAACATTCCCACTCACACTGAGGGACAATTTGGAACAGCCAGTTAGCCAAATGTGCATGTCTTTGGAATGCAGGAGTAAACAGGAGTATTCTGAGACTTGAACCCTGGTCCTTTTTAGTCAGAGGTGGATGTGCTAATCAGTACACCCTCATCACGCTCACTTATGATAATGCTCAAATCAATTTAAAGTGTAATAGTCCACCATCAAATCTCATTTTAGTTTGTTTTTCTTATATTTCCATGTAGTATTTACTAAAACACTTATTTACCTCTGGATATCACTGATTAGTCCCTGAGACAGAAATATACTGATATCTACTTTGTAATTGATGAATAATTGTTATACAGTGGAACCTCAACTTACAAAAGCCCCAACAAACAAAAAAAATCCAGGTTACGAGAAACATTTTCCTAAAATTTTGGTCTTTGGATACGAAACAAGTTCACGTTACGAAAATGCCATCTCAAAAATCCAAACAATGCATGAGTTGCTCTCCCATTAACTATCTCCCAACATCCCGCCCCAACTGGCCTCCCATTGGCTAGGAGGGATGACGCAGCTCCCATTGGCTATCTCCCAACATCCCACCCCACTGGTCTCCCATTGGCTAGCAGGGATGACGCAGGTCCCTCCCATTGGCTATTATGGAGCTGCATCTCCCATAATGCTTTTCGTGTAAAGGACAGGGTTACTGTTATGTCATGAGTTTTTCGAGTGTGCTCATTGCAACTTTATTTTTTGGCTCAGCCTTTTATCCTTGCATAAAATTTGTATGATTATAACTCTGCTAAGACATGGTCAACACAAGCGCGCGCGCACACACACACACGCACACACACACACACACACACACACACACACACACACACACACACACACACACACACACGTGATTTCCAGTGCGTGTGAAAAGAAGAAGCGGGATCGTGGCATGCGGTTGAGTGATATCGCAAAGGAATATGGCCAAGCCCGTCTACCATCAGTACAATATTGAAGCAGAAGGAGGCCTTAAAATGTATACTTTTATAATTTTAAAGGGTTTAGGGGGTACTATTAGGGGCCTTGGGACAAATCACACGTTTTACATGTAAAATGCGGTTCAATTTACAAAAAATCCAGGTTACGAAACCAGTTCTGGACCGGATTAATTTCGTAAATTGAAGTACCACTGTATATACTGACTGAGCAAGTGAGTGAGCGAGCGAGCAAGAGACAGAGAGAGAGAGAGAGTTTTAAGCTGTGTTGCATCGTGGCTCCAATTGCTAATTCCGGGCTGTAATCTGTTGACTCTTTGGTTTATGTATGGCTCTGCCCACGTCGAAGACTTACCCACGGTGCCAGCAGGGGCAGGAAACAGGGTGGGTAGTGATAACATGAGCCTGGGTGTAAGGATGTATACTATGTGCTTAAGAATTGCTCTGGGATCAAGGAAGGAATTTAGAAAAGAGCTTCTGAGTCATACAAGAGAGCGAGAAAGAGAAAGATGGTGCCTCGGGCATCCACCTACACCTCGGCATTCAAACATGATCAAATATCCGTGTCTACACGCACACACACACACACACACACACACACACACACACACACACACTTGTGAACACGGCTGAAATTTGGGGTTTTATAAATAAGGAACGGGTTGCGCTGTCTTTTGTAATTCAGAGGTTAAGTCTGTATAAATGGTGCTTTAGAAGCTTTAGGTTTAATCACAGAGACAGAAAGCTGAGAAGGATCTCGTCTTTTGAAGCGCTGTGCTGTTTGGGAACATGATTTAGGTCAGAGAGCCATGCCAAATCTACTCTGTACCAAGAAATCTGTCAGAACCCAGGTGAACCCACCACTGACTGGAGCTTCTTAAACATGACAGAGTGTTGTAATTGTTCTGCTTGTTCATCTATCAATCTGTATTATCTAAAGTCCCCCTCTCTCTCTCTATCTCTCTCTCTCTCTCTCTATCTCTCTCTCTCTTTTTCTCTTTCATTCAAGCTCTGCCTCTCATTAAAAAACTTTTGTTTGCCATAGCAACCGTGTTCTCCGCTCAGTCTCTCAGCCGCCCCGCAGCCCCGCTTTCTTTCTCCTTTTCTCTCTTGTTCTTTCTCTGGATCGCAGTCTCTCGCGCTCAGCACGCAGAAATAGTTTTCATTCGACTTTATATCATCAGAGATCATCAGATCTGATGTCACAGCAGCCAATCTTTTCTCCGTCCTCCTACGGGCCCCATTATAAGCTCAATGCAGAATCTTTCAAAAAACTGACATTAAACTAACCTGTTGGTCGTCAACAGAAGTCCAATTTTAATCTCACCCAATATAATCTTTTGACTGTTTGCACAGGACTCAACCCGAGCACAGGGCTGCTCCAGCCCTCGCCTTGGCCAGCTGTCACCCCCGACATGTCAATGCCGTCGCTGCGGCTGATTACCTGAGGCCGTTTCTTATTTTTAGTGCCACTACCTCCCCTTGCTCATTGACTGTATCTATGGAAACGGTTGGCTCAAATCAAGCGCTGGTCTCCCATATAAGGTTTCTTTCACTATCCTCTGACAGTCCACCCAAAGTGTCAAGCTGGCCCTGACTGTCCCCTGGAATTTGATGCCAGCATCAGTGTCATGTCCAGTAAAGGATACGTTAAACCGAAAGTGACGGGTTAGGGTGTCTTCAAGCTTGTAAAACATCACTACAAATAAGACGTTGGTTGTCACATGTCACGAGATGTGACAGGGTGACGGGATGTAGGGTGACATGGACTACAGTGGCAGATGTCCCACTTGAGGCAAAGGGAATTCAGCATCAGGTATATAGCAAGCAGCTTCATCTTGCAGCGGTGTTTGGGTAGCACTGTAACAAATTACTGTCATTAAGCTGACAAATGCCTGGGTTGGAAAACACACTTTGTACTTAAAGGCTAAAGAACAGCAATATGTACCGACAGATTCAATAAATGGCCTTGTTATGAGATTGGGAGACAGATTATATGAGTATAAGTAATACTAACCTACTATTTAGGATACCCAAAATTTTGTCATGACTCAGTAGGCTTCATAACAAACACACACACACACACACACACACACACACACACACACACACACACACACACACACACACACACACACACACACACTGCTATTTCCAGAATAATCTCTGACACCCTGCCAAAGGATGATGGTTGGCTACCATTAAAGGGGCCCATTCACTTCCCAGGTATATCAAATAAATATAAACTTGTGTTGTATCACTCTTTCATTTTCTGAACCGCTTGTTCCTACTAGTGGAGGCTGCAGACTTTCCAGATACTGGGCTAATACTCCCATTTTACTGGAACACGACATGCAAGGATCATAGCGGAAAGCTGCGGAACGCGGTCTACGGAAGAGCTTTGGCACTTTCCTACGGAAAAGTGGAAATTCTTATACAGTGGTACCTCACCTTACGAAAGTCTCAACAAATGAAAAATTCAGGTTGCGAAAAGCATTTTCATAAAATTTTTGTCTCAGGATACGAAACAAGTTCGCGTTACGAAAGTGCCATCTTAAAAATTCAAATGCGCCATTCAAACATTAAAACGTGCCATTCAAACATTCACACAATGCACAAGCTGCTCTCCCATCAACGACGTTCAAACATCCCGCCCTGCTGGCCTCTCATTGGCTAACGCCTGAGCTGTCGTTCATGTCGCCTTCACTCGATCGCCATCTTGGACAGGTCCATCTGACGCCATCTTGGACAGGGATCCCATTGCCTAGGAGGAATGACGCATCTACGTCCCATTGCCTATTACAGAGCTGAATCCACCATGATGCTTTTCGTGTAAAGGACAGAGTTACTGTTGTTTTATGCTTTATTTCTTGACTCAGGCTTTTAACCTTCCATAAACATTTGTAAGATTATAACTCTTCTAAGAAGGCATGGCCAACACACGTGCACACACACACACACACACAGAGTGAGAAGAAGAAACGGGCTCGAGTGATATCGCAAATGAATATGGCCAAACCCGTCTACCATCGATACGATATTGAAGTAGAAGGAGGTCTTAAAAGGTATACTTTTATAATTTTTAAAGAGTTTAGGGCAGAGGTGTCAAACTCATGCCACAAAGGGTCATGTGGCTGCAGGTTTTTGTTTCAACCAAGCAGCAGCAGCACACCTGACTTTGCTCATTTAAACAACTGTTGAGTCTTCAGGCAGTTGATTTGTCAGTCTTTGTACAGAGCATACAGATTGACCAATCAACAGCCTGAAGACTCAAATCGTTTGTTTAAATCAGCAAAGTTAGGTGTGCTGCTGCTTGGTTGAAATAAACACCTACAGCCACATGGCCCTTTGTGGCACGAGCTTGACACCCCTGGTTTAGGGAGTAGTATTGGGAACCTTGGAACGAATCACGCATTTTACATGTAAAATGCGGTTCAACTTACGAAAAATGCAGGTTATGAAAAAAAAGCTCTCGAATGGATTAATTTCGTAAGGTGTGGTACCACTGTACTCCCATTTCAGTGGACTACAGCATGCAAGGATCATGTAGCGGAAAGGCGCAGAACGCAGTCTACAGAAGAGCTTCAGCATTTTTACACGGAAAATGGGTGAAAATCCTACAGAAAAGTGAAAATTCTTACACTCTCGGAATGTTCCCAGCATGTGCAGAACAGGTACGGCAAAGTACGCCAATGTGACCCCATGGAACATTCAATTAATTTTTTTCCATCTACATGTTCAAAAGCACATTCACGGAATATTTTGGCCTGCTGGAAGCATGCGGAAGTGGAGGAAGACTTGAGGAATAACTACGGAATGACACAGAATGACACGGAAGATGAGGGAATAATTGCGGAACGTTTACAGCTGACAACATTTTTGCTTCCGTAAGTCTGCCGTGCTCCAGTGAAATGGGGGTATAAGGCACCTGGAAAACCTCTCCAGACCATTGTAAGGCTAGTGCACAGACATAACCATTCAAACTCACATTTATACCAGGGAGCAATTTGGAGCAGCCAATTGGCCTAATATGCATTTCTTTGGAAACCGGTGTGCCCAGAGGAAACTCACTTAAGCACTGGGAGAACAGAAAGGCAACTGACCAATTAAAATCAAGACTTCAGCTCTCGAGTGACGCATTGACAAAGTGCACGACTCTCAACCTCGAGACTACTGGTTCAAATCCAGGTTTATATTTACATTTACAGCATTTGGAAGATGCTCGTATCCATAGCAACGTACAATTATCACTTTTGTACAACTTGAGCAACTCAGCCTTGCTCAAGGGCTCAACAGTGGTGATAGTGGGGATGGAACCGCTGACCTTCCGATTAGCGTCAAATTAATATCAGGATGATACTACAGCCATCCATGACTTGGAGTCAATGGGAGCGAATTGGCTGAGGTTTGACTGGAGGGAGGGGCGGCTTACACTCACGTCCTTGTTACTCATAGCGATCACCGGCATTCGTATGAACTGGCACATCCCGAGCGTGTTAGGTTTCTGTCAAATACGTTTGCACAACAGTTAGTAAAGAGGTGGGTATCAGCATCACATGTCACAGAGAGAGTATGCACATGCTTACCCCGCCCTCCATTGGCTGGTGGTAGTCCTGTGTTAGGGAAGGCAACACTTGACAGCTGGGAATTGGATACGACTAAAATTTAGAGAAAACAATGGGGGGGGGAGGGGGAATACATAAAAATGAATCAAGAATTCAACATTGGTATGGTATAAACACTTTAAAAGATTTTTTTAAATAAAAGTGGACAGTTTGAAGTTCATTAGTTATTAAACTGGTACATAATGACTAACCAATCAACAGAGTTCATACAAGAAAACCCCTAAAGTGGATAATAACTGAATATATTGATAAATGTCTTGTAAATATCTGCTAATGAGCTTCCTATTTATGCATATAATCCTTTGTACAGAACCATCGGGCTCAGAGGACTGTGTTCTCATTTGTCACCTCACCAAGAAACGGATCTCAATACCGAACAGCATCTGACATTTCACTCCTGCTTATTTTCTGTCCAGTTGTATTGATCGAAGGTCACCCCTGCTGCTGTCGTTCCACCTCCATATCAGTGTCCAGATTGTGGAATTGTGTAAGCGTTTAATGTCTGAGACTCACTCACACGCTGCTTCTCAGGGTGTCGGCTGTCTGATATGGGTTGCCCACCGAGAAAGGGCTGCTGGGTAATTGTGTAAGGGCAGGATTCCCCTCGCAGACGACTTCATTAGAAGCTGGGGCGATGGTGTGCGGATCGATCGTGCCACTCTCGGGTCAATTGATCTTTCCTGGTTCGAAAAGAATGAAAGAGACTGGGGGGTGGGGGGGTGGAAGAAAAAATCCTGTTAATCATCATGGTCATGAGAAAAAACAGGGTTGGGGGAGGGGAGGGGTATTTATGAAGAACTACTCCACTTCTAAAAAAAGGGAGTAAATAGTGTATGTATTAAGGCTGCTAAGCCTCAGATGTGAGGGTGTTTAAGTATGTCTTGTCTTTGGCAGCGAGCCTTGATCCTCCAGTGGGCCACACTAGAATTAATAGCTCAGCTGCTTTCCAAGCCCGGCAATTATGGTCATTAAGATTAGGTAATTGACCCAGTGATCTCTGGAGTGCTGCTGCGTGCTCCATTCCACAATAAAAACGTGTGGAGCGGGCAAACATTAAACTAATTTTGAACTCGGAAGATACTTTAACCTTTTCCAGGCTGGAAAGTCTAGCCTATTGCTTTTATTTGTCAATTTGATATTAATTTTGAGATGGGAAAAATAAAATAAAACACATACAAACACCCAGAGACACACAAGCACCCGTCCATCAGCTCAGTTGCTAAATCGCCTAATTTTCAATGGTTGTTTTTGGTGAAAATAAAAAATTCTTAAGGCTGATGCCATTTCTAATGTACAGTGGTACCTCACCTTACGATAGTCCCAGAATATGAAAAATCCAGTTTACAAAAAAACATTTTCCTAAATTTTTTGTCTCTGTATACGAAACAAGTTCTCGCCAAACTCGCCATTCAAACATTAAAACATGTTCGACTTGCTCTCCCACTGACTACATGTCCCACCATCCCGCCCTGCTGGCCTTCCATTGGCTATCTCACAACATCCTGCCCCGCTGGCCTCCCATTGGCTAGGAGGGATGATGCAGCTCCCTTGTGCAGCAGCTCATGTGTTTTTCAAGTGTGCTCATTGCAACTTTAGTCTTTGGCTCAGGCTTACATAAACATTTATAAGATTATAACTCTGCTAAGAAGACATGGTCAACACGAAATAAGTACGTTTAAAGGTATGCTTTTATCATTTTTAAAGGGTATCATTGGGGGCCTTGGAACAAATCACGTGTTTTACGTTTTTCCATGCTGTTCTACTTACGAAAAATTCAGGGAACCTAAAAGGCTCTGGAACGGATTAATTTCGAAAGGAGAGCTACCACTGTACTGGGATGATCTCTGGAAGTTCTGCTGCCCGTCCTCATCTCTGTGTCAGCTCTGTAATAGATTGCAGATCTGTTCAGGGTGAACCTTGTCTCTTGCTCAGTTGTATTTCCTGTAATATACTGTAATGGATGGAACAATGGCACTGTGGCATAGTGGTTAGCACGTCCGCCTCACAGCAAGAAGGTCCTGGGTTTGATTCCCAGCCTAGGCGTTTCTGTATGGAGTTTGCATGTTCTTCCCGTGCTTGTGTGGGTTTCCTCGGGGTACTCCGGTTTCCTCCCAAAGTCCAAAAACATGCGGTAGGTTAACTGCCTGCTCCAAATCTCCCCTAGATGTGAGTGGTTGTGTGAGTGTTGGCCATGCAATAGCCCAGCGAGCAGTCCAGGGTGTACCACGCCCTCACCTGGAGTCGGCTGAAATGGGCACCAGCCTCCCCGCGAATCTAATTGGAATTAAGTGGTTCAGAAAATGAAGGAATGAATGAATAATGGATGGATTGATGACTAATTGTTAGTAAGTAAAAATATGTAGATTGAGTTCAATTATATTTCTCAATGGTATAATACATACTACATTATTATTAATGGTGCGATCTGATTGGTCCGCTTCCCTGCGGCTTGTTTTTTCTCAATGTTTCTTCTTTTTATCATCTCAATGAGTATTTCTTGTCAGTTTTGCCCCCGGCTTGCTCATTAATGCTATAGATCAGCTAGCAATCTGGATATCTGTTATGCTGCTGTGAGACAATATCTCAAATATATATATATATATATATATATATATATATATATATATATATATATATATAAAAATTGAATTGAAATGGAAATGAATTTCATTCAGGAGAAGATCATACACTGTGTTGGTATTTCACATCCAAATTCAAGAGACTGTTTGTCTTTGCAGTGTATTATGATCACGACATTAAACTGCCTGCTGGCAGATTCTTATTGAATTATACAGTCACACTTGGAAAAAAAAACAAGTCGTAGGAATGAACTAACTTATTGCATCACCTTTATACAACATATCAGCTGCAAAAACTTATAATGAGATAAAAGCCTCACTATTACTTGTACTAATCCTGGTGTTTCATGTGTTCTTTCATGTGTTTAGATCCCCTCAAGAAACACAATAATGGTTTGATGTTGCGCATTACATTTTTAATGTCTCCTTTCGGTGCAGCCTTTAATAGAAGACTGTAATTAAGTGCAATTATACATTAAATATTCAAGTAATTCCACTTCACGGCAGATTTGCACTTCATAAAGCCAACACTGTGATAGAGTAGATGAATAATTAATTTACGTGACAAAACTGAGATTGTGGGAGCTGCTTAACGGAAAATCCTCTCATGCTGTTCTCCTCCATATCTCCGTGATGTGCTCCTGCAGCGTTTCCCAGTTCTGTTCCTATGAGTCGCACATATTAAGTGTTTTCTTAAAGTCAGCTCATTAACATGTGCTTCATAAAGTTGAAACAGATGTCAAAAGAATTTGAATCTTGTTTAGTCTTAAAGGGACCCGGCTTCTTTTTCAGACAGCAGCACATAATGAAGCTGTACAATGGTACCTCACCTTACGATAGTCCCAGCAAACGAAAAATCCAGGTTACGAAAAACATTCTCCAAAATTTGTATGATTTCCGGTGCAAGTGAAAAGAGGAAGCGGGCTCGTGATATCGCAAAGGACTATGGCCAAACCCGTCTACCATCGGTATGATATTGAAGCAGAAGGAGGCCTTAAAATGTATGCTTTTATCATTTTTAAAGGGTTTAGCGGGGCAGTATTGGGGGCCTTGGAACGAATCACACGTTTCACATGTAAAATGCGGTTCAATTTACAAAAAATCCAGGTTAAGAAAAAGGTTCTGGAACGGATTAATTTTGTAAGGTGAGGTACCACTGTACTATGAAATCAAATTCTCCAGGCCTATTGGTCAGCAAATAGTGATTAGTATTATGTATTCATTCATTCATTCATTTTCTGAGCCTGTTAATCCCAATTAGGGTCATGAAGAGGCTGGCGCCAATCTCAGCCGACTCTGGGCAAGGGTAGACGGCACCCTGGATAGCTCACCAGGCCATCGCAGTTCAGAAACATGCTGACGGCTTTGCAGCAATACAGACAAAAGTCTGCAATGGTTCTTTTACATAACTTAACTTTCTGGACAGCAGTGGGAGCCCGGTGGTAAGGTACTGGATTGCCGATCCTAAGGTTGGGGGTTCAAGCCCCACTGTCAAGGTTGTCACTGCTGTCCCCCCAGTGCAGCGAACTGGGTTATCAAAGGCGGGCCATGTCTCTCACTGTCTGTGCTGTGTGGTTCATGTAAAAGAACCATTGCTGACTTTCGACAAGAGTAGCTACATAGCCGCCAACGTGTTTCTGCCCTCCGATGGTCTGGCGAGCTGTCCGTGGTGTACTCTGCCCTCGTCCAGAGTCGAGTGGGATGGGCGCCAGCCTCCCCACGACCCTAATTAGGATTAAGCGGTGATTGACATTAAGCGTAATGACTAGCTAGCGCAAGCAGAATAAGCTCCTATCAGTACAGTAGGCAGTGTATGGCAGTAGTCACATGTCCACATATCCCAGTAAATACATTTGAAAAGCTCTATCTTTAGTCACAGTCAGACAACATGTAACAAAATTGACTATGAATGTTTCCTGTTGAAGAAAAAATTTCAAACTCTACAGGGGGGTTGATCAGACTGCAGCTCCCATGCTGCTCACTAAATGACAGAAAGTAGTACGTGAGTCCACTCCAATATCATTCAGCTTTGTGTTCAATGAATTTCAGGGCTTATTTTGTGTGTTTCATATATTCATTACTTGGGTTTATAAATAAAACACTCTGGCAACGTGTGATGAATTTATTAGCTTTTAATTGCCATGACATTTTAACACTTGATACAGAAAGAAGAATTTGTTATTTGTGTTTGATCACAGAAACAATTGCAGGCGCTGGGTAAAAGGCTTTATTTTACAAATAGAACTGTCCAAATAAGTATAAATGCAAAGCAAGGTCGGAAATGTTAAAACTTCCAATGGACGGCGATGAAGTAGGCAAACTGGATATGAATACAGTGGTACCTCATTTTACGAAATTAATCCATTCCAGAGCCTTTTTCTGAACCTGGATTTTCGTAAATTGAACCGCATTTTACATGTAAAACGTGTGATTCGTTCCAACGCCCCTAATACGACCCCCTTCTTCTTCTTTTCCTTTCGGCTTTTCCCTTCAGGGGTCGCCACAGCGAATCATCTGCCTCCATCTCACCCTATCCTTTGCATCTTCTTCTCTTACACCAACGACCTTCATGTCCTCCTTCACCACATCCATGAATCGTCTCTTTGGTCTTCCTCTAGGCCTTTTGCCTGGTAGTTCCAGCCTCAGCATCCAATTACCAATACACTCACTGTCCCTCCTCTGTACATGTCCAAACCATCTCAACCCTTTTAAAAATGATAAAAGTATGCTCCTACTCCTACTGCTTCAATATCGTACCGATGGTAGACGGGTTTGGCCATATTCCTTTGCGATATCACTCAACCGCATGCCACGAGCCCACTTCTTCTCACTCATACCAGGAATCATATGCGCACGTGTGTGCGTGTGTGTGTGTGCGCACGTGCGTGTGTTGACCATGTCTTCTTAGCAGAGTTATAATCTTACAAATGTTTATGGAAGGTTAAAAGCCTGAGTCAAAAAAACTCATGAAACAACAGTAACCCTGTCCGTTACACGAAAAGCATTATGGGAGATGCAGCTCCATAATAGCCAATGGGAGGGAGCTGTGTCATCCCTCTTAGCCAATGGGAGGCCAGTGGGGTGGGATGTTGGGAGATCGCCAATGGGAGGGAGCTGCGTCATCCCTCTTAGCCAATGGGAGGCCAGCGGGGCGGGATGTTGGAAGATAGTCAATGGGAAAGCAGCTCGTGCGTTGTTTGAATGTTTCAATGGCGCGTTTGAATGTTAGAATGGCGCGTTTGGTGCGTTTCGTAAGAACTTGTTTCGTATACAGAGACAAAAAAATGTTTTTCGTAACCTGGATTTTTCATTCTTAATACCACTGTATTTGTATTAATAACACTGTATTTGTTGTTGTGTGTTCTCCAGGATCTAATGAGATATGTTTAGGGTTTAGGTTTCAACGACATCCTTTCTTTGTAGTCCAGACTATAGATTTATGTAGACTATCAGTGGCAGTCATTCATTCATTTTCTGAACCTCTTAATCCGAATTAGGGTCACAGGGAGGCTGGTGCCCATCTCAACTGACTCCAGGCGAGGGTGAAGTACACCCTGGACAGCTCGCCAGGCCATCGCAGGCCAGAAACATGCTGACGGCTTTGATAACCCAGTTAGCTGCACGGGGGGGGGGTACAGCAGCAGTGAGAACCGTTGACAGTGGGTCTTGAACCCCCCAACCTTACGATCAGCAATCCAACACCTTACTTCCAGGCTGACTGCCCATCAGTGGCAGTCATGTCAGGTAATTACACAAAGTGACACGTCCCCTAGATATGATTTTGTCAACATTGGTGTCCCTGTCCCCCAGTGCAGCTAACTGGGTTATCAAAGGCCGGCCATGTCTCTCAATGTCTATGGTGTGAAGTTCATGTAAAAGAACCATTGCTGTCCAGGATGTATTTTTATCATTGCTGGTGAGCTGTCCACAATGTATTTTGCCCTCGCCCGGAGTCGACTGAGATGGGCACCAGCCTCCCCGTGACCACAATTAGGATTTAGCGGTTACAGAAAATGAATGAATGGTTTCTCTGTGGGTTTGTTTGGGTGCAGAACAGATAACTTCTGGATCCAGGAATTTTCAAATATTTTTTTTATTCTCAAACAATGTGAGAGGAAAACAGTTATTTTTTTTGTCACAACCGCTGAGTTTTATCCACGGGTTGGACTTGTGAGTGTAAGCAGAAATTGGTGCGTTGATTTCAGATGAATTTAAACAGAAAACCACGGGGAAACGCTGTGCATTTTAATCTCAGCTTTGTTACTCATTATGCGGATATGTTGCAACTGAACTGTGCTTGAGCACTCGGAGCTGCTCAGAGCCAAATAATCAGCATCCTGTCCATGGAAAGCGGCAGCCGTTTTCACTCACGCATGTTACACGACAAGATTACTCAATCTCAAACGGCTCCCTGGAGAAAACATATAATGTAGTGTAGGGTGTAAATCCCATTATTTTACCCCCTTCGCAGTGCACTCATGTGAGAGCTTTCTGATTCAGTTTACAGTAAGCTTTTGACAAGTTTTGCTGTGCTGAACGGCAGCATTATTTTATCCGTGCTGTAAATAATGAAGAGATCAACATACCCGCACCGTGTAGGAGTTTAAGCCCTACATGAGAGAGAAATATTTAAAAACACCTCAAAGCACATTAAAACAAGTAATCACGCCTGAGACGTCGCAGCTAAATGAGAATCCTTCGCCTCTCTTTTGCAAATTCTTTCTTTAGTCACACACATTGTGTCTGTCTGTAGCTTACACAGACTTGCTTGTTAAAAAGACCCACACAAGCTCAAATGAAAAAAGCACGTTTTAATGAGCACAACAACACGGACGTCCCTGATAAGTCAAGATACATGCTGAGTGTTAGCATTATGGGTAATCTGGAGGGCTGCCTGCATGTACTGTTGCCGTGCATCTCACGCTTGCCAAAAAACCTGATTGCTCCTGTAAAATCATATATATTCAGTATATAGGGATCCCTCACTTTCCGTGGTTAATGGGGACCGAGACCCCCCTGCAACCACCGATTTCCGTGAAGTAGGATCGACCCCTCTGACTGACGTATACGTACATATATATGTGTATATAATATCAATAAATATTTACATATTCAATGCTATAAATGCTTATAATAACAATTAAACATTCAAAAATAATGCATAAGATGTAAATGAGATTTCCTTTTGGCTTTTTCCATTTCTCAGGGATCGCCACAGCGAATGATTCACATGTTTGATTTGGCAGAGGTTTTTATGTCGGATGCCATTCCTGACACAACCTTTTGGCAAGAGACAGAAACACGCTGACGGCTTTGCAGCTACTCTTTATGAAGGTCAGCAATGGTTCTTTTACATGAACCTCTCACCATAGACAGTGAGAGACATGGCCCCGCCTTTGATAACCCAGTTGGCTGCACTGGGGGGATAGTGACAACCTTGTGGAGAGTGGGTCTCGACCACTGCCCATATGCATAAGATGTAAATAAAATACAAATACACACACACACAGAGATAGATGCACGCCTCACATAAAAATGTAGTAGTTTTGTTGGGGGGTTTTGGGTTGTTTATTTGTTTTTGTTTGTTTGGTTTTTTTTTTTTTGCATAATTGGCCTTGTTTTCTGGTATTTTCCTTCACTTTTTCCATATTTTTCCTTAATTTCTTTATTATTTTTTTAAATTTTTCAATGAATATTTTTGAAAAACCTGCGATGCACTGAAGCCTCAGAAACTGAAGCATGAAGTCGCGAGGGCTCGCTGTACCAATATTCGTAAAATCTTGAGTAATTTCTACATTTTCGTGTAATGGCTTCTCTTTTCTTTGGAGAATTCTGCAATATGTTTGATAGAATTACCTCACTCATTCGCCGAGCTACTTAATCCTATTAGGTACAAGAGAAAGCTGGAGCCTATCTCAGCCGATGCTCGGTGACAGCAGGGTACAACCTGAACAGTCTGCCAAACAATAGCAGGGCCAAATCACACATTCGTCCACAATCACACTCAAACCTAAGGGTAATTTGGAACAACTAATTAGCCCAATGTGCCTGTCTTTGGAATGTCGGAGGAAACCAGAGTACCCAGATGAAACCCACACAAGCACAGAGAGAGCATGCAAACTCCACATACATAACAAATCCCAAGTCCAGGATTCGAACCCAGGACCTTCTTGCTCTGAGGTGGACCAGCTGGCCACTACGCCTGCCTGCCGCCCGAATGCAACAATAAAAACGCCTTATTTTCTGAAATCCAGTAAGTGTGAACAGAATAAAACAGTTATTTCATTCCCTCCTGTTGAACATGACTGAAGAACAAGTTCATATTCAATTGGAATTTGTAGAGCAACTATTAATTATCTCCCAGTACAATAATATCATTTTATGCTAAAAAATGAGACCGATATAAATAAGGTTTGCTTTTTGTTTAAAAATATTTGTAGGATGGCAGGGTGCTCGATTTCTGGTCTAAAAGTCGAGGGTTCAAGCCCCACTATCACCAAGTCCATCACCAGTAGCACCAGCCTCACCTTGACCCTAATTAGCATTAAGTGGATCAGAAAATGATTGACTGAATGAATGATATCCGACAGTAAAATGTCACTTTTATTTAATTATTTATTAATTTCCTCTCAAGGTTGCCAGATATGCGTCCTGTTTCTGTCAATTTACTTTTCATTCTTTTCACTCTGCACGGTGTGTGATTTCAGTTCTATGGCTATCTCTGTCAGCAGCACAACATGATGCAGGACTATGTTCGAACTGGAACTTACCAACGGGCCATTCTCCAAACTCCATACTGACTTTAAGGACAAGGTATTCATTTATTTATTTATTTTGCTTTGCCTGCTCTGTTCACTTTATTAGCAGTAGCTGTACACTCACTGTTTACTAATCAGCTAAAAATCTGACTGAATATTGTTTTGGTGATCCTTGTACGTCATGTGGCAGTGGTGGCCTGGTGGGTTGTAGTGATGGCCTGGTGGGTGGCAGTGGTGGCCTGGTGGTAAAGGGCACTCGATCGCTGATCCTAAGGTTGGAGGTTCGAGTCCCACGCTCCACAAGGTTCTCACTGTCCCCCCCCCCAGTGCAGCTAACTGGGTTGTTAAAGGCTGGTCACGTCTCTCACTGTCTATGGTGAGAGGTTCATGTTAAAGAACCATTGCTGACTTTGGTACAGAGTAGCTGCATAGCTGTCAACGTGTTTCCGCTCCTTGCTAAAAAAGGGTTGTGTTAGGAAGGGCATCCGACATAAAAACCTATGCCAAATCAAACATGCGAATCAGATGATTCGCCAAATCAAAAATGATTCAGATGATTCAAAAATGAATCAGATGATTCAAAAAATGAATCAGATGATTCGCCAAATCAAAAATGATTCAGATGATTAAAAAAATGAATCAGATGATTCACCAAGTCAAAAAATGATTGGCCAAATCAAACATGCGAATCAGATGATTCGCTGTGGCGACCCGTGAAAAAGGGAAAAAGCCAAAAGGCGAAGGGTGTGTGTTGTGTAAAGTCCAATAGACTTGAGTTTTTTATTATTTAAAGCTCCTGTGAAAGTGATTTGAGTGTATAAATGTGAAGTTTGTGAAATGTATCTGGGGCCGGTTCGTATTAAATCAAGGTTTTCTGTGACAGAATGGATTTTTTAAAAGTACTTAAGGGTGACTTTAATAGGACATCAGTGAAAACAGTCTTGTCTTGACATGCACTCAAATTTATTTATTTATTTTATTTAGTTGCCGGATGAAGAAAAAGAGGGTGAGCAATCCACCTCGGTTACTTTCTATATTTTATGCTGCCAGTCATGGATTGGATTTTTTTTTTTTTTTAGTTTATGACAGAAATTCCCTCATTAGGTGGCTACAAATGACATGAAAATGCTGTGTGGTGCAGAGAATGGAGAAGAATTGTAAGCTTTAATGGAGTAGAGCGGAGGGTAGAAGGAAAAATCTTTTCTTGCTCTCTGAATGGCTTTTTCAATCACTGTCATTTTTTCCAGGTTACGGCTCAAAATGTGTTCATGTAAAAGCAGGTACGTTAAACGTACGGTTCTCAAAGATTGAATCTGTGGGGGTGGGTGGGACGGGTCTTTAGGATTGAAACACACATCGTTTTTTTTCTAAACCTGACACATTAGACAAGACTTGAGGAAGATGATTTTTCTGGAGAGAAAGAAAAGGAGATGTGGCTTTGAGAACGTCTGTGGCTTTGAGAACGTCGGCTTAATGTGTCTATACTGTAAAGCGATGAACGGAAACTAACATGACTTGCTAACATTCCACAGCATAATATACATCAACAAATATTTTCATGGATGAATGAAATCTTGTTGAAAAGTAACTGATTTTTCCTCGCGGGTCTTTAGAGTTGTGTAGGTCCTTTCATCTGATTGTGTTTACTGTAATCCTGAAAGCAGATGAATGAGACCGTTAATTAAAATGCAAGGACATAATGAAATTCGGACAAACCACTGTGGCCAATTAGCATGTCTATGGTAAGGAGTGTGGCAGAAAAAGGGAGAGAGAGAGAGAGAGAGAGAGAGAGAGAGAGAGAGAGAAGGATTCATTGCAAGGAAAGAAGAAAAGTAAGGAAAGAAAAGAGACAGAGGAGAAAAGAATCCTACGATTTAATTATAATCTGCTCGGATTTTGGGCTGGGTGAAGGGCTCGGGTGTTTCAGTGTGGAGTTTGTATGTTCTACACGTGGTCTTGTCGGCTTCTCTGGGCACCTTGGTTTCCTCCCACAGTCTAAAGCCGTGCACATTAGGTTAATTGGCAGTTCTGAATTAATTCTAAATGTGGAGGTGAGCGTGGAGGGCTGTTTGTGTTGCCCGGCAATGGTTGGGTGAACTGTTCAGGGTCAGTTGAGATAGGTTCCATCCTCCATGCAACCCGAATAGAATTAAGCGATTCAACATATCAGTGATTGATATGCTTTAGTGGGTGTCAGGTTCCCTGATACTTGCACAGTGACTTGTGTGTGTGTGTGTGTGTGTGTGTGTGTGTGTGTGTGTGTGCAAACTGAGGACCGAAATACAATTTTCGGGTTCCTGTTTGAATTAGGTTTAGGTTAGGGTAAGTGGATTAGATCAATGAATGTCCCCGCAAAGATAGAAGTATGTACACGTTTCTATGTGTGTGTGTGTGTGTGTGTGTGTGTGTGTGTGTGTGTGTGTGTGTGTGTGTGCGCGCTGTATATTCAGTATATGTGTGTATCTATGATGGACTGAGAACCTGCTGACACTTTAAGACCATTAGCACTGCTCTCCCCATGTGCATGCTGCCAGTCTCCGTCTACTGCTGCCACTTTAGCCGGCAGTGTGAATAAATACACCCCCGATCCACACAGACGCCTGACAATTCACACTTTTGATTAGTTTTCAAGCTATACTAAGAGCTGAAAATGTAAGATTGCAATACATTACGACTATGAGCTCCTTTATGCCGGTTAAAATTACATTCTTTTTTACTCGTTTATTTATTTTCTATGCGGTCATTTCATCATTACTTTATCAATGTGAGATGAGAAACTTTTGGGAAATTGAGAATTTGGATGGTTTAAACTTGCTAAACGTGCCAGTCCATCACAGGGCAACCACACACACACACACACACACACACACACACACACACACACACACACACACACACACACACACACACACACACACACACACACACACACACACACACACCCACCAATCACACTCACATGTAGGGACAATTTGAAACAGTCAGTAAGCCTAATGTGCATGTGTTTGGACTGTGGGAGGAAACCTGGGGGAACCCATGGAAGCAAATGGAGAACCTCACATAGAAACACTCTTGCCAAGCCCAGGACTCAAACCCAGTAATTTCTTGCTGTGAGGTGAACGCCGTTTCCTCTACACACATCTGGATAATTGAGACCTGTGGTTACCATGTCAGGTACTGATTTGCATATTGGATGTGATTGGTTCAAATCTGGGAAGCCTGTTGCTATGTAACATTTTGATAGATATTCCTGTTACATAAGAATGTACGACATGCCAGAATATGATGTGATAGCAAAATAATCAATAATCTGAGTTAAATAGATACAAGTATAACAGCACTTTGGCAGTTATTATATTCCTAGATTCATTATTAAATGCTGCGATGTATGTTAAATTCATTTCTTTTTGTATTCAAATTTTCGGAAGATCAACAAGATGAAGTACCAAGTTTATAGCAGCTGCAATATCATGTGATATTTGGACTGCAATACCCATCAGCCCCAGCACTAATCACATGTCCCTGACCATGCACACCCACACCATGCAGTCTTATTCATGTCATTTAAACTCCATGTTTAGTTTGTATCCTTGCCAAGCTTTTTTTGTTGTGTATTGTGTTTAGTTTGCTCAGGGTCATGTCTGTTCTTCTTCCTCTCACGATCATTCTTTGTTCTCGTTTTATTTTATTAAAAGAATTATGCGCTTATATCTGGCCCTGCTTTTCGGTAGAGACATATGAAGAGTCTTGACCTCACCCCCTACCCTCACTTGATGTTAATATGGCAACAGCTTGTCATCTTATTAAAAAAATCAGACGATATTTAAATCGTTCATGAAGATTTTTTCGAGCATAATCACCCTGACAATGCAGTAGACACTGGAGACTCCTTCCATCAATGCTAAATAAACGTCTCCTTATAGGAACACCATCATGTCTAATATTAAATATTTCTCTCTGCAAAATAATGTTTTATCTAAATTTATTTGTAGTTTTACATTAGCTATAGTGTAGTAACTAGTATATGAACGATTGCATATCAGAACAAGCACAATGGCCCAGCATAAAAATGAGAAAAGTGCATTTCCAGATAATTCATTATTCACGGCATTTGCTGAAATCCGATTTTTATAATTCAATCAGCAGCAACTTGTTTAACCAAAACCGAAGATCCTGAACGATCGATCCCAATGTAAATGTTTACGCACATTCTAACACACTTAATGAATGTTTTCCTTTTCTTATCAAATGATTTATAGTGATAGGAAGAACACTGGTTGACTGCATGAAAGACATGGCAAAAAAAGTGACAGATGATGAGACGTGATGAAGAGAAGAGAGGAGGAGAAAGATGGAGGAAGGGAGAGTCGAAGCAGGAATCGTTTGAAATTGTTTGTTTGAAAATGGATGCATTGAGAGATAGGTAGATGAGACACACACACACACACACACACACACACACACACACACACACACACACACACACACACAGAGAGAGAGAGAGAGAGAGAGAGAGAGAGAGAGAGAGAGGCAGTGGCAGTGCTGAACCTGACACTAATGAGCCACCTTTCTGATGGGACCTGACAGCGCAGAAGAAAGCCAAATCCCTTGACACTGACACTACACAACACTCCCGCCTAATTGGAGCTGTGTGTGTGTGTGTGTGTGTGTGTGTGTGTGTGTGTGTGTGTGTGTGTGTCTGTGTGTGCCTGGGCTTTACTTTGTATGTACGTGCTATTAACAATGATTATACAGTGTGCTGCAGGGGAGCGTAGCCGGCACCAGAGCTTGTTTGTAGATGCACAATGATTTGACTGAGTTTGACGTGTCTTTTCTCTCTCTCTCTCTCTCTCTCTCTCTCTCTCTCTCTCTCTTGCTTTCTTTCTCACATGGGAGCAAGTTTCAGAAAAAGAAAAAAAAAAAACTTTGGTTGTTGATTTTGGTTGCTTAGAAACTGAGATTGAGTTCTTCCACCAGACACGTGTACTCATCATTTGATCCAGCAGGCATAAATATCTCATTTGATTCATGTAAGCGGACTTATTATGTTTATCTCAAATAAAGATGAAAATAGCAAAGGCATCATAAACCCACATGCTGACTCACACCAATATTTCTGAAAAATTGAGCTTATATTGAATATATTTTCACATGCCTTCACCAAGCAAATATGCCAACTGTAAACACCAATAAGAGTACAGCTATCTTCGCGCGAATAAAATTATAAATAGCTTCTTCAAGAGAGCGTCTTATTTAAGGTTTATGTTTATTCTCATTTCAGGGTGTTTCTCAAAGATTAGTTCACTACCAAAACCTCGGATATTAAATATACCACAATCAATCCGATCTATTTTGAATCTCGTTTATCTCTAAGCTAGCACAGGGGTCACCAACCTTTTTGAAACTCAGAGCTACTTCTTGGGTACCAATTAATGCGAAGGGCTACCAGGACGATACACACTTCTGAAATAACTAATTTGCTCAATTTACCGATAATTTGATGTTATTAATAATTACTGATATTCTTCTATGTGAGGATATTGATTCGATTAAAAAAAATTGCCAAAAAATCCTAGATGCAGCTCAATGGAGAGTGGCACTATGGAGCCACGGGCCTGTTCTGAAAATAGCAGTGAACAGGCCCACGGGCACCTCATGTTGATTGTACGGGTGACCTGGTGCCCGCGGGCACCATCTTGGTGACCCCTGAGCTGGCATATAGAGTCCATAGAATGAAGTGAAACATGTTCCACATTTATCTCGAATACTTCAGCAGCCTCATGTATAATTGTACTTCAATGTTATTACTGTATTATTCATTTGAACTAGTTTCTGTTTTCTGATTAATGGAAAGCCACCACTGGATTCTTGGTCTTCTTCTCTGAGCCAGTTTACTTACTCATCATTCACATCAGGATAAGTTGAACAATGATGTTTCATGATCTCCATTTGTGCAATTATCCTCTTTGTACACATCATAATTTAGGTAACCCTGTGGCAGACTGTGAAAATGTCATGTCCCTGAACTGTGACCTTCACAGTATTTTCTGAAGATTTATGCTGTTTTAAGCATATACGTAGAAGTACAGCTTTACAATGGGCACCCATCTCAGCCCACTCTGGGTGACAGCAAAGTACATCCTGGACAGATCACAGGGCCAGCATGAATATTGAGAAAAATAAAAGAAGCTTTTACTGTTACGGCATATTGTGATGTCTGTGTTCCTGCTCTTCACCTCATCCAAGAGAAATTTACTGAGAAAATGGTGGCCTTCTCTTAAGAGTCCCTGTTCATTACAAAAATCCAAGAAAGTCTTGTTTGATTAAAAAAAGTCTAACTATTAATAATAAAAAATAGGTTTTTATCATTTGGGTAGTGGTGGTCTAGTGGTATAGGGCGCTGGAACGCTGATCCTAAGGTTGGGCGTTTGAGTCCCACTCTCAGCGGGTTGTCATTACCCCCCCCCCCCCCCCCCCGCGCGCCCCAGTGCAGTTAACTGGGTTATCAAAGGCCAGCCATGTCTCTCACTATCTATGGTGTGAGAGACATGAAAAAGAACCATTGCTGACTTTCAAGAAGAGGAGCTGCACAGCCATTAGTGTGTTTCCACCCCGCGATGGCCTGGCGAGCTGTCCAGGGTGTACTCTGCCCTCGCCTGGAGTCGGGAGGGATGGGTGCAAGCCTCCCCACAACCCTAATTAGGATCAAGCGATGACAGAAAATGAACTGGAGGAAGGTTTTTAATCATAAAACACCACCTTTCATATGATATGGATAAATATTCTACCACAGATAACACTCTATCAACCACATCATTCTCCATATGATACGTCACCTCATACAGGTACACATAATGAATGAAATATTATGGCCTATTCACTCTTTTAATCATAGCTGAGCTGAACATATAAACGATAAAATATTTCACATTAATGAACCTAAAATGTGGTCCATTTACCTTAATGGACAACAAAGATGCTGTACGGCTACATACTATGTATATTTTCGAAAAATAAAACCAAACAACACGTAGCATTTTTGCTCCAATGCTAAAGAAACTTGTATGTATTTGTAGTTGGAACTGTCAGCGTTGCTCTGCATGCCATCACTTTTAGCATGAAAGTTATTTGTTGGTTAACGGGTTGAATTAGTCCCTCAGTGAACCATTGATTTGTTTCTAAATGATGTTGTGAACACTGCATGCTGGACTAACCCTGCTAAACCAACCGGAATGATGTCATCGATCAAAATTAAAGGGTCCATTAGATTTATCTCCAAATAATGAAAATAACCCACAGCAGATCCATGCACACACTCACTCTTAACGCACACCAGTGTTCGCTGTTTCTTTATCTAATAAATCTTTAAACGTTATATTTGGCGGATTATCAGAGTCAGGAACGTTTCCTGCAACAAGTTAATACTAATTGACAGAGCAGTAGAAGTGCCCGGGGGCTGACGGCATCGTCGCTCAGAGGTGATTAGAAGCCTCCACTTTCACTGAAATGAATGTGGACACTGTTTGTTCCCACAGCTGCAACATGCAGACGGATTCCTCTTCTCCTACCCTCCCCTTTCACTTTCCCACCCCACCCCAGCCCACCCCAGCCCACCCCACCCCACCTCATCCCAGCCTCCAAACCCCCCTTGGTGATGTTTCCATCTTTGACTCAGAATCAATCATTTTAAATTTATCAAGAGGGATTTGTGTCATGATGCCTGATACAAACTGCAATAAGGAAAGAAGGAAGGGTGGCGGTGGTGGGGTGGGAGGCGAGAATAAAAGGAGCTATGCAAATCTGTTGACTGATGCGATTAGTGTTGGAAACTAAATCAGGGTCGACTTGAATAGACACAGAACACAAAATCATATTAGGGTGAATTTGATGTGCATGGCTTTACCTCCAGCGTTCATTCTTTCTCTTCCTTCAATATCCTTTATTTTTTTTTATTAAAAAAAAATATATATTTTTTCACTGACGTGGAAAATTCTCTTTCGAAACATTTTAGTTCCGAAGCATAGGCACTTCCTTCGCCAGCCATACACCGAAAAGGCTGAAAGTGATTGTTCCACCGTAACGCTACGGACGCTGTAAGATCTACTGAATGTGTAGCGGTGTGAAAAGTTGGTGTATTAATTTTAGCCTCAAATGTACAGAAGCAATCTGAGACACTTTCACATGAAATTGAGATAAAGTAAAGGTTTGAGACTCATAATAAAGATGTCCGGGCAGTGGTGGCCTGGTGATACAGGACGCTGGATCGTTGATCCGAATGTTGGGGGTTCGAGTCCCACTCTCCACAAGGTTGTCACTGTCGTCGTCCCCCCGGTGCAGCTAACTGGGTTATCAATGGCCGGCATGTGTCTCACTGTCTATGGTGGGAGGTTCATGTAAAAGAACCATTGCTGACTTTCGACAAGAGTAGGCTGTGTGTTTCCGTCTGCGATGGCCTGGCGAGCTATCCAGGGTGTACACTGCCCTTGCCCAGAGTCGGCTGGGATGGGCGCCAGCCTCCCCGTGACCCTAATTAGGATTAAGCGGATACAGAAAATGAACGGAACATAAAGATGTCATCAATTTGAGCTCTTTTGTACTTTTTTACGTTTATGGAATTTTAACAGACATCTTTATTCAGAGCAACGGTCCCCAGTTTAATGAAATTGAGGCTTGAACCGCCGACCTTCTGATCAGGGCCTTAATCAATGAGCTACCGCTGCCACACATTTTATATAAGAGTTAAATCTGATTGAATTCTGTGTCAGCTGCTGAGCTAGCAATGCTGTGATCTCACTCATTTGTTTATCCTCTTCATCCTACTATGACTGCAGGGCAGTTGATGCCTATCTCAGCTGACAGTGGGCGAAGGCAAGATACACCCTGAACAGCTTGAGAGACCACTGCATGGTCAGTACACACACATCCACACTCAGAGGCAATTTGAAACAGCCAATTAGCCGAATATGCATGTCGTTATACTACAGGAGGAAACCAGAGTACCCAGAGGAAACTCAAGCAAACATAGGGAGAACATGCCCACATGAACCACACAAAGAAATGTCCTTGCCAAGCCCGGGACTTGAACACAGAACCTTCTTGATGTGAGGTAGACGTGATAACCATTTGCACCATGCCTAATGTGCATGTCGTTGGATTGTCGAAAGAAACCAGAGTACCCGGAGGAAACCCACGCAAGCACTGGGAGAACGTGTAAACTCCACACAGAAACGCCCTGGCCGAGCCTGGGACTTGAACCCAGAACCTTTGTTGTTGTTGTTGTTGTTGTTTTAAATAATTGTTGGCAGCGTGCTATTTTATAAGAGGAAGAAAATCACTTTGTGATGTGTTATTTTCACAACATGATTCCTCTTCAGCGAATAGCATTTTAACACTGGTGTCACTTATTTATATTTATATATTCATGTTATTGCAATCCAGATCAACGCAAACAACAACAACAACAACAACAGATTTTTGGAATTCTGTCCAAGACAGCCCTGCAGTGCACTAGTGTCCCATCAAGGGTGTATTCCCAGCTTGTGCCCAGTATTCCCATGACCCTGACCAGGATAACCTGATTGGTGGAAATGTTAATGGAGATGGAAGTGAGTTATGTAAATTCTGGTGGACTTGTTAGTCCTCTGTCAATGAGGATTGACATTAATGAAATGGAAAAGTAGTTTGTGTGTGTGTGTGTGTGTGTGTGTGTGTGTGTGTGTGTGTGTATATGAGAGAGAGAGAGAGAGAGAGAGAGAGAGAGCATGAGTCACATGACTCCAGGATTTTAGCCAGGTCCTCGGCGTGAGGTTCCCCAGCACAGATGGCCCTCACTGCAGGGTTTGGTAGGGAATGGGGACTCCCCCCTTTGCCCCCCCCTCCACCACAGAAGGTCGAACTGCCCGGGCACTTAGGTACAACCAGGCGCTGAGTAAGGGCTGGCCAATGTCACACTGTTCTCTCTCTCTCTCTCTCTCTCTCTCTCTCTCTCGCTCGATCTCTCTCTCTCTCTCTCTCTCTCTCTCTCTCTCTCTCTCTCTCTCTCTCTCGCTCGCGCTCTCAAAATTACACACTTCAAAATATCCTGCAGATTAATATATTTATTCATTTGTTTATTCTTTGAATATACATCATAAACAAGTTCTCATTCTCTATCATAACCAATTAATTCAGTCTAAGGGATCGGTAGTATTATTAATTTTAGGTTACACTGTTTGGAACTCAGGACATTCCTTTATGTTCATATAACACATGAGTAGGTCTGATGAATGCAGGCTGGTGACCATAGAGGTGGTCCTCCACCCTTCCAGAATCTTCTCCGTGATGCCAGATCAGTACAGAGATACACAGATGGTCAGGGTTGTTCCCTCTCTGTGGGATTTGGGAGTGTACCTGAGGCAGGATTATTGTGGCTTCTGTGGTGCCAGGGATATGTGTTCATGAAAATCAGGTCAGAGAGAGAAAACAAAGCACCTCATGGAAAACATGATGATAGCACTGGGTTTTTATTCCCACAGGCATCTTATCTTGATGATGATGATGATGGTGATGATGATGATGATGATGATGATGATGATGTGTGTGTGTGTGTGTGTGTGTGTGTGTGTGTGTGTGTGTGTGTGTGTGTGTGTGTGTGTGCCCTGCAATGGTCTTTCGAGTTATTCAAGGTGTACTCTGCCTTCGCCCAGCGCTGAGATAACCTCCAACCTCCCGTCCCTGGTTGGTGGTGGTCGCATGTGATAGGGAGGCAACATTAGCGGTTATAATTGGATTGAACTAAAATTAATGGGGGGGTGGAGGTATAACAATCATACCTTGATGATCCATGTTGAAAATTGATTTCTAACAAAAGCCAAAACTTGAGAGAGAAAGTTTTTAGTGGACTTTTCCCGTTTCAGTTTTTATAAAGGTATAGAGAAGCTTACATTTCATTCCTCTGGAAGCTCTGGTGTTCTTGACGGTACTCTATTAAACATGAACATCATAAGATTTAAAATTTTTCTTGCTGGAAATTGGATTTTCACATGCTTGCTTTATTCTAAAAGTACTTGATGTTGGGGTAGTAGCGTGTGCTCACAGCACGCCCCAATACCGACAGCTTTTTAATCCATAAACTCCACAATATAGCTGGTATGTTCTGTCTGTGCTTGCATGGGTTTCCACCCATAGTCCAAAAACATGCACAGGAGGCTAACTGGTTGTTCCAAATCGTCCTTAGGTGTGTCAGAGTAACCATAACGGGGTCAGTGAACTTGTGTGTTCACTCCACCCATCATTATTTAATTTACTCATCTGTTGGGCGGCACTTCGGCGTAGTGGTTAACATGCCCACCCCAGAGCAATAAGGTCCTGGATTCAAGTTCTGTGGTTGGAAAGGGTATTAATTCGGCTAGTTGCGTTTTTCCTGTAATTAAGATAAGATAAGATAAGATAAGATACAGCTTTATTAATCTCACAATGGAGAAATTCACTGTTACAGGCTCTTGAGGTACTATCAGTAGGGGGTGCAAAAATAGATACAAATACAAACATACACACATACATATATATTATATAAGTAAATAAATAAATAGATACATAAATAGTATAAATTAATAAACAATAAAAGAAAAGAAGGGAACGACTTTGTAGACTGGCCTATATTAAAGTGTAATGTATCTGAGTGCAGAGTAGATGGGTTGATATGGTTCACAGTCAGTGGGGTAGATGTGGTTGATTAAAGTGGGCGGGGTTTTTATTGCACATAACCGGTATTTTCACAGACAGTTACAAAGTGGCGTTGTACAGTCTGACAGCGGTGGGAATGAACGACCTGCGGTAGCGCTCCTTCCTGCACTGAGGATGCCTCAGTCGTCCACTGAAGGAGCTGCTTAGCTCCTCGACAGTCTGGTGCAGTGGGTGAGAGCTGTTGACCATGATGGATGTGAGCTTTGCTACCATCCTCCTCTCACTCACCTCCTCCACAGAGTCCAGTGGGCAGCCGAGGACAGAGCTGGCCCTCCTGACCAGCTTGTTCAGTCTCTTCCTGTCCCGCTCTGTGCTGCCCGGGGTCCAGCAGATGGCAGCGTAGAGGATTGCAGAGGCTACTACAGAGTCATAAAATGTCCTGAGCAGAGGTCTGCATATGCCGAAGGACCTGAGTCTCCTCAGAAGGTGGAGGCGACTCTGGCCCTTCTTGTACAGGGCGTTGGTGTTGTGGGACCAGTCCAGTTTATTGTTAAGGTGAACACCCAGGTACTTGAAACTGTCCACTGTCTCAGTGTCCTGTCCCTGGATGTTCACTAGTAAGTGTGTGTGTGTGTGTGTGTGTGTGTGTGTTTGATTACAGGGGTACCTTATTTAATTAATTACCTTATTTAATTAATTAATTTAATTTAATTAATTACAGGGGTACCTCACTTTACGAAATTAATCTGTTACAGAAGTGGTTTCATAACCTGATTTTTTCATAAATTGAGCCACATTTTACATGTAAAAGGCCTGATTCGTTCCAAGGCCCCCAATACTACCCCATAAACCCTTTAAAATGATAAAAGTATACCTTTAAGGGCTCCTTCTGCTTCGATATCGTACCAATGGTAGACGGGTTTGGCCATATTCCTTTGCAATATCACTCAACCGCATGCCACAAGCACTTTTCTTCTTCTCACTCGCACCGGAAATTACTTTCACCAAGAATCACACGCGCATGTGTGTGTGTGTGTGTGTGTGTGTGTGTGTGTGTGTGTGTGTGTGTGTATGTGTTGACCATGTCTTCTTAGCAGAGTTCTAATCTTACAAAACTCATGAAACAACAGTAACTCTGTCCTTTACACGTGAACTCTGAAAGAACAATGGGTCGAAAAGCATCATGGGTATTCTGGAGATGCGCTCCATTATAGCCAATGGGAGCCAGCTGCATCATGGGTATTATGGAGATGCGCTCCATAATAGCCAATGAGACCCAGCTGCATCATGGGTATTGTGGAGATGCAGCTCCCTCCTAGCCAATGGGAGGTCAGCGGGGCGGGATGTTGAGAGATAGCCAATGGGAGGTAATCATTTTCATAAGTGCCCACCTACTTCAATTTTTTAAGCACCCTGGGCACATATTACATTGAATACGGTATGGAAAAATAGGGGATAAGTTAAGGGAAATGCCGCAAAAGAAGGCCAAATATGCAAAAAAACAACAACCAAAAAACAACCCTAAACCCCCCAACAAAACTACTTACATTTTTAATGTCAGGTGCACATCTGAGTGTGTGCATGCGCACGTCTGTATGTGTGTGTATTTATATTTTATTTACATCTTATGCATTATTTTTGAATGTTAATTGTTATTATAAGCATTTATATTGTTGAATATGTATATATTGATATTATATACACATATAGATGTATGCATACATCAGTCATGGGGGGTTGATCCTACTTCACGGACATCGACGGTCGTGGAGGGATCTCAGTCCCCATTAATCGCGGAAAGTGAGGGATCCCTGTATAGCTGAATCTTGCTCAGTGCGATTATTCTCTTCACTGAAACACAGTGAGCACCTAGAACAACAAAACAAAAATTAACACATGCAAAATTTGCTGGCGAATCTTCAACACATCTGTCCAAAACCAGATGGAAAGTAGCAATTTATCAGTCTCGGTTACTTAAACATAGTGTGTACACTAGCATGAGCTACTATGGCAGAACATCAGTAATGTAGCGCATAACCTCTGCTTCAGAATGTCACTGAACTTCAAAGTGCTGTTAGATTAATGAGTCCTTGGGGCTGGTTGCTTACTCTGCTTCTCAGATCATCTGGTTCAGAGTCCTTCAGTAATACAAACCTCTTCTCTGCTACCCAGCACCAAGGTGATGGTGCATCCATTAGACGGAAATGGATTAGTATCGACGCCGGTTGTGAGTATGCTTATGCAATTTGAGGCAATATTCAACTGCAATCTCATGAAGATGTTTTCTCTCAAATTATGTCATATCAAGCACAGCTAACTTTAATCTAATAAAGGCATTTCCATGAATCTCATGTTTCTTTAAGCCCCAAGCAAGTGTAAATTGTGCACTGGACTTCCATCACTTTTCAGACGACTATAGTTATTCGACGTGTTTTCGTTGTCTTCCTGTCAGTGGTGAAATATGGAGGAGGTTTGGTCTTATCCTGTAATAATTTCTCTCATTTTCCACTCCGTTGTTTGTGTACATGTACACCAGCAAGCCTAATTCTTTCTCTGATAAATGCCTTTCATGCTCAGATGTTACCGGCTGAGGTTTCCCGTTTTCGCATTGGTTAGGACGTTCGCCTCAAAGCAAGAAGATCACAGGCGTAGAGTTTGCATATTCTCCTGGTGCCTATGTGGGTTTCCTCCGCACACTCTGGTTTCCCTACACAGTCTAAAAACATGCACAGGAGGCTAATTAGCTGTTCCAAAGTGCCCTTATGTGTGAGAGTGAGCATGAATGGCAGGTGTATTGGTCTTGCAATGGTCTGTTGAGCTGATCACTGTGTACCCTACTTTCTCAAGAATTGGCTGGGATAGGCACCAGTCTACCCGTGACCTTGGACACGGCCGCTGCGCTCAACAAGAGCACCTTCATCCTAATCTCCAGACTGTGACATAGTGACTGGGTAGATATCAAATCTCAGCCGACTCTGGTACAGTCTGAACAGCTCGCCAGACTATTGTCTAGAGCTACACACTTAAAAATCACTGAACTACACATCCAACCACTGGAAATGAAATCATTTGTTTATTCTCATTGAACCATGAAACTCAACAAGGCTTACATGCCAGAACGGTGCGTTTACTGACGTGATGATATTTCACACTTCTCTTATGATATTTATGTAGTTGTCAGGATCGGATGTAGGCACAGGAAACCACAGTGAGCTTTGCCACTGCCAGAGGGATCGCATCTGAAGGTTAGATGCCTGACATTTCGTCGCTGTCCATCACAATCGTGAGCGGCATCTCCGTCTGTCGCCTCAACAGCACCCCATCACTGTCACATGTGCTAAACTGAGCTGGATGTCATTGGCTCTCTCTTTCTCATCATGTTGCTAATCATCTTAATGATAATAGTGCAGAGAGCTGTTTATCTGGATTACATGTGGTGTATGCTAATTAATGCATTTCCTTTTAATTCAGTTAAACCTCTGCCACGAACGCTGTCAAGTATTTTAGTACCATTGAAAATCAATAATAGTCATTTTAAATCAATAATCAGAAATCTGGGATATATATACAGTCGCTATCCGAGTTATGACGTACGCGAGTTATGACCACCCGTACTCATGACCGCATCTAGCAGATGCCTATTATGAGTTTACTGTATATGTCCGGCAGTGCAGCAGGTAAGATAGTTGTAGCAGGGCAGCATCCCAGCATCTCACACTCACAGCATTCTCCCGCTACACTCAGGGAGTCGATACCGTCGCTAGTGGCATCTCTTTTACAGTACAATTTTACATTCATTTACTGTACACCGTTACCATGGCCCCCAAGAGGAAATCCGATTCATCCAATGGCGATTCTACCAAGAAAGCAAGGAAGGCACTGTCGTCGGAGACGAAGATGAAAATGAAAGTGAGATCTCCATCTGTCCCACACCGCAGTGTCCATGATTTTGAAGGACAAGGACCGCATTAAGGAAGCGGTGAAAGCAGCGTCCCCAGTTAAGTCAACTATCATCACAAAACAGTGTGAAGGGCTGATTGCAGAGACGGGAAAATTGTATACACGTGGTTGGACGATAATAGGCGAAGAAATGTGAAAGTGATGTCAAAGTAAGGCTACAGGTTTATTTCGCATTTTGAAAGAACGTGCATGTGAAGAATATGCTTCGCGTGAATTCATAGCGAGTGCTGGGTGGTTTCGGTTTCGTCGCGTTAAATATCTGACTTACGATCAATCCAACTTACGACTGGTTGGTCGGAAGCGATCTAGGTTGTAACTCGGATATAACATTTTCACAACCTGATTGGACTGCGGCGAATCGGAGCCATATACGTACAGCAAGCAGCGATGCTCTGTGTATGCTTTCTATCAGTGATAGCATTAACAGTTTCATCAGTTTATGCGACAGTAGCTCTTCTGTGGGATCAAACCAGACGTACTAGCCTCCGATCCCCATACACATTAATAAGCCTATGGGCAGCCATGACACCCTTTCAAGTTCACCGGTTGGCCTTCCTCTCTAACATACCAGGAACACCCTACGAAACCTGATGACTAGACCCAGTTGCTTTGATGAGGGTCACGGGGTGGCTGGCATCCATCTCGAGGGCAGTGTACACCCTGGATGCTTTCAGGGCAGAAACACGCTGACGGCTCTGCAGCCTACTGTTTACGGAAATCAGCAATGGTTCTTTTACATGCCTCTCGCCACAGACAGTGAGAGACGGGGCCTGCCTTTGGTAACTCAGTTAGCTGCGCTGTTGTCAGCAGTGACAACCCATTGATATTGGGGCTTGAACCCTTGACCTTCAGATCAGTAAGCCAGCACCTTACCACCCTACAAATATTTTTAACCCCTGGCATTGGGATCAGTAATCCAGCACTAATTACCACCAGTCCTGGTCCACCACTGCCTGGACGTGTACAGTCCAATACGTATACTGTATAATTTTCTAACACATCACAATGTTGCCCTTGTTCAAGTCACTCAGATCCTCACGCTTGCTCTTTTCCTGCATCCAACACATCAACCTCGAGAACTAATTGTTCACTTACTGCCTAATATGTCACGTTCATTGGCAGTTGATATGGTATCAAGGTAATCAATAATATTCGTGGCCAATATAACTGGTCAGCCCACTGTCTTGGGGTTTCATTTTTTTTTTTTTTGGGTGTGGGTGGAGGGGTGGAGAAAAAGAAAACCCATACAGGAATCTCTTCACGAACTAATACAGTACTCCCATTTCACTGGACTACGCCATGCAA
>CM045750.1:21706918-21721918 GCA_024760905.1 Plotosus lineatus | reverse complement strand
CCTGTCTGATCCCAAAACAATTTTCCCAAATGATTTTTCACTAATAATACCTGCTGCCTAATTGTTCTTCTGCCCTCCTGCAGTCTCCTCAGGGACATATTAACATTTTATTTATTTATTTACTTACTGACTTACTCTTATAGTAATTTTAACAAATCAGTCATTCATTTTCTGTAACCGATTAATCCTAATTAGGGTCACAGGGAGGCTGGCGCCCATCCCAGCCGACTCTGCGTGAGGGCAGAGTACACCCTGGACAGCTCACCAGGCCATCGCAGGACGGAAACACGGTTCTTTTACATGCCTCACAGCATAGACAGTAAGAGACATGGCCGGCCTTAGCTGGACTGGACAGCGACAATCTTGTGGAGAATGGGACTCGAACCCCCCAACCTTAGGATCAGTGATGCAGCACGCTATATCACTAGACCACCACTGCCCTTTACTTTAAATTTCTTTATTTAAAATCTATCTCCATCCACTCCTGAAAGAATGAAAATCAGTCCCACCTACTCCTGAAGGAATTTTATCTAACCGTGCCTTCTGCTGCTGGACTTTTGTGCTTAAGGAAATAGAAGTCACATGATTTTTTTTCAGGTTCTTCATATCTTAAAGGAGGCCATTCACTAGTGAATAGAAGGTGAGTTTTATCTTCCATTATTAGTTTGTTTCGGCTGAATGTAAAGGTTTTCTGATGAATCCACCTTAGTATCGCTTATACACTTGTTTTACATCTTGTTTTGGTTCTGCATCTGTTTACAGTAATAATATTAGGCATACAATTTTAAAAGAAATGAAAAGATGGTGATGTTTACAAGAATCACTGTCACACTTACAGGGGTCTTGTACACAGGAGTAAGCAAATCGTTTCAAAAACACTCTGGCTGATTTCATTTTATTTTCAAGAGATTGTATTTTATGTTTTAATATACCTGTGAGGCGAATGGGTAAAGTCTGCTGGAGTTTTACACTTGAACCTATTGGCTAATCAGAGCTGGAGCTTGTCTTCGGTTTCTATAGCATAAAGTGACAAGGAGCTCAACTCCTCCTGGATGGGATGCAAGTCCATCACTGGTTAATTTCCCAGTATTTTACGAGTACCCATTTATATTGTTGGGTGGACAGAGGCACACTTGTGGCTAAGACTGTGCCCAGGGGTCTTGGAACGGTGGGGGGTCTAGTTGGGATTGAAATCCATGACTTCTCAATCATCACCCAGACCACAACGCCATCAGCTCCAAGCAATGGGAAGTGAATGGAAACTGTTAATGTGATACCATATAATAATGATACATGTAGAATTTTGAATCCAGGTTGTTGTCGCAGCCATCCGTGACTGGAGGTCCATGGAAGCTAATTGGCTCCCCTGTCACTCACAGAAATTACCAGTCAATCACGAGTGTCTGTGAGCTTATTCATACAAAAGAGGCGGATATTGCTTTCCTTCCGAGTGTGTCAGGCCGCCTCCAATTGTGCATGTGCAGCAGGTCGTAAAGAGGCGGGTGGCAGCAATCACATGTCACAGAGGCTGCCTCTCCCTGTCTGGTGACTGTTTGTGTGTGAGGTCACACTTGACAGATGGAAAAGGGAATCAAATTGGAATATGTTGTTTTGTATTTCTTTGCTGATATAATCAAAATCAAGCTTTTACTGAAACAACTGAATAAACTCCATGAAAAGGCCACTTGAAACTGGCTGAGCCTCGTCCCGTGAATAATACATCCCACTGCAGCCTTTCTTTGTCCCACAAGCTTCCTATGTTTCTGTACTCATGTGTCATTAGATATGAGCTTTGTTTCTGAATACGTAGAGTGAATGCGTTGCGGCGAAGTGTACACGTCACTGGTTTTCTATGATTTCATGGCCTTGCTTCAGCACTCAGCGAGAAGTTCATTTTCATCTGGACTACTTACAAGCACTTCAAGCGCCATTCCTCATGTGAAGTTCCCGCTTTGTTCCGCAAACCGTAGCCTTGTTACAAAACTGCTATTATTTATGATTCTGCAAAAGCCAAAGGTGAGTTTTTTGTGTGTGTGTGTGTGAAAAAATAAGAATTATTTGGTTAAGCAAATAGCTAATTTCAAAAGAGGACGATGTTTTACAATGAACAAATTAGCTATTGATGGTGTTTGCAGAGAGGCATGCAAGCTCACCGAGTCACCGTGATGGCCCGGGCTTTGAAAGTAACCCACTGGAGGTAATGAATTCAGATTGGCCCTGTGTGTACCCTTCAGCTGGCATTAATTCGAGGCGAGAGTTGTCGCATGCGCTTGTCACAGAGAGACAGAGATGTATGAGGCCTGGAGATATTACTCAGTCTGGCAGAAAATTATTCAATTATACCTCTGATGCTTATGAATATGACGATGTCTGTCTCAGGTCAGGTGACAAGGAGGCAGACAGTGTAATAAGATGTGCATATTTGAATTAGCCCCAGCCTGGTTTGTTTCTGGGAGTTGAGGTGTTTTCACGAGAGGATTTGTTGAAGCGGATGTCAAGCTGTAGCATGTGCTTAACGTTAACATAATGAAGACAACAATTGTAAAATCAACCGCGATCCAACTACTGAGCCAAAGCCGAAGGATCTAGGGCCAGCCAAGGCCACTGGACGACTGGTGCATAAGGTAGTGTTAAGGTGGAAAGAGGGATTTACTTAAATTTTTTTTAGTCCATTAGACACTTTGATATAAACATTTAATCTTGTTAATTTTTTGGAATATTTGTCTTAATATGTATTTTAAAATAACAAAACAAAACGAACAAATAAGCAAAAAAAACCCTACAGAAACTATGCTAAACACTAACAACAGTGAAGCTAGTTGACCCGAACTAGCCCATATGCTAATTGTGATACATTATTAGTGTAAATAAAGACACACAATGGTAGAAAATTCTGTCTTCATTTTTAGTTTTATTTAGTATCTCCTAGCTAATAAAATTTAAAAAATATCAAGTTCAAAAAATTCCATTTGCATACAAAGCACTAGAGAGTTATAACAGATATGCTAGCTTATCTTAACTAGCCCTTAAGCTAATTGTAATCGATTATTGGTGTAAATAAAACCACAGTGGGATTTTTTCAGTTGTGTTTTTTGTTTTGTTTTGTTTCGTGCTAAAAACATACCATGTGCCTGCTAAGCACTAGCCTGTCACACCAGCTAGGATAGCTTATTCTAACTGCCCCTTAATGTCATCACGTGTAAATAAAGACACGTACCCGCAAAAACATGATTTTAAAGTACTTTATTTAATTTACCGCTGAACAGATCAAGTTAAAATCAATACAGTCAGACATCTGGGTTAAAATGATGTACGTGCGTAAACATTAGCTGCCATTGTGAGCTCGGCGAAAAAAAGCGAGACAGTTTGGATAACGTGTTTATGAATTTTTAGTTTATCATCATCATCATCATCATCATCATCATCTTTCCCTTAATCCGGGATTGGGTCGCAGGGGCAGCAACCTAAGCAAAGAGGTCCGTCCATACATCCCTCTTCCCAGCCACTTCCTCCAGCTCTTTCGGGGGGACACCGAGGCATTCCCAGACAAGTCGAGAGACATAGTCCCTCCAGCATGTTCTAGGTCGACTCCGGGGTCTCTTCCCAATTGGACATGCAGGAAACACCACACCAGGAAGGCGTTCGAGAGGCATTCTGACCGGATGGGCATCTTTTTAGTTTATGATAATGTAAAAATTCATAAACACATTTCATATGAACTGTATAGCTTGTTTTCAAGTTATGGGAACCTAAATCACATTACACTGGTTGGTGGCTGGTTGGTGGACAGCGTTTTGACACTGTTATATTTTTCATAGGCCTTAAGTTTGAAATACTAGGATGCACAATTTATGTTCATATCTATACTCATTCATTTTCTGAACCGCTTAATCCTAATTAGGGTCACGGAGAGGCTGGCACCCATCTCAGCAGACTCTGGGTGAGGTAACTTGGAGAGCTCGCCAGGCCATCCCAGGAACAGCGCAGAAACACGCTGACGACTAGCTACTCTTGACGAAAGTCAGAAATGGTTCTTTTACAGCCTCACACCATAGACAGGGAGAGACATGGCCGGCCTTTAATAACCGTTAGATGCACTGAGGGGGCAGTGACAACCTGTTGATAGTGGGATCATTGATCGAGCACCTTTACCACCAGGTCACCATTGCCCTCCATATTTTTAGATGCAATTAAAACAGTTTAAGATGTGTATTATTATTATTATTATTATTATTAGTTCAGTTAATTTTCTGTAGCCACTTAATTTTAATTAGAGTAGCGGGGAGGCTTGCACCCATCCCAGCCGACTCCGGGCGAGGGCAGAGTACACCCTGGACAGCTCACCAGGCCATTTCAGGGCGGAAACACGCTGACGGCTTTGCAGCCTACCCTTGTTGAAAGTTAGCAATGGTTCTTTTACACGAACCTCACACTATCGGCAGTGAGAGACATGGCCGACCTTTGATAACCCAATTAGCTGCACTGGGGGGACAGTGACAACCTGTGGAGAGTGGGACTCAAACCCCCAAACTTAGGATCAGTGATCCAGCGCCCTTTACCACTAGGCCACCACTGCCCTGTTATCATTATTATTATTATCATTATCATTAGCGTAGGCCTCCGTCAGTCCCGAAGGACTATGGCTGCGCTCTGGCCAGTATCCCGACTGGTGATACTCCGCAGTGCACAGAGCCCGGGTAGGGAGTAATGAGGGACAGGCTGTTACCCAAGCAGCAAGTCCCCCCCTGTCTCTGCGCCACCGGAAGGATCCAATGGAAAGGCAAGTGCCGATACGACTGGGTTCCAGTGCCGCTGCAGGAGAGAAACTACAGTCAATTTAGAACGGCCAATTAACCTACAGTGCACGTCTTTGGATTGCGGGGGAAACCGGAGCACCCGGAGGAAACCTGCACAAGCACGGGGAGAACATGCAAACTCCACACAGAAACGCCCAGGCCGGGAATCGAACCCGGGCCTTCTTGCTGTGAGGCGGACGTGCTAACCACTACGCCACCGTGCCGCCAATTATTATTATTATTATTATTATTATTATTATTATTATTATTATTATTATTATTATTATTATTATTATTATTATTATTATTATTATTATTATTATTATTATTATGTGTAATATATTTTAAATGTTAACACCCCCCAATATGTAGCTTGGATTTAATTTGAAAAATCGGGAATAAACAAACTGAAAATTATCTAAAAGTTACCGGTACGGACTGATTGCGTTTAGTTTAATAGTGTTTATATTTGCTTTCATGATGGATAACAATATTAGATTTCGCATGGATAACAAGAATAGAAAAATATATCAAGAGTCATGATTCTGATCAGATAAATGGTAAATATCTGGCAACTCCACATTAAAAATAACGGTTCGACCACCAATCTGCTGGTTGGTTTTTCTGGGCAAAATTCTAAACCTCATTCATTCATTCATTCATTTTCTGAGCCACTTAACCCTAATTGGGTCACTGGGAGGCCTGTGACCGCTTGGAAGATATGTGTTTATAATAAGGTGGTATGTTATTGGCCAAGAAACTGCTGGGCTTTAGACGGGATAATATAAACACATTAAATAATTGTATTTTTTTGGGGCTCGTGGTTTAAAGCTTCAGGCCTCAGCCTTGAGATCGCCCTGTCATTCTGACATGATAGTCGGATTGTCTCCTGAACAGCAATGAGGATTTGTGTCTCAGTTACAGAAATCAGATTTCATAGAGTTATGTAAAGATGACAACGTGAAAGAAAATCTCCTAAAATGACATATTTTATATAATTGCAGTATTTTTTTAATGCCAAAGGTCGATTTGTACCTGCTGGGAAGCGTTAGTGAATCGGGTCCCTTGTTAGGTTGAGTAAGGAGTTATGTAATGGAAAAATGTGAAATACAAATACAATAAATCAGAGACAGAAGTCTCAGCCATTATGTTATTCAGAGGACAAAAAAAAACAACAACAACAAACAAACAAAAGAACACAATGGCGTGATACGGCCTGATGAAAAGCTGATTTGTTTATAGAATAATGTTGATTAGTAGTTTTTTTTCACAGTAACAGCACATCCAGAAATGTCTTGTACAACACCACGTTTCCAACGGTTACAACAGTGTGTTTTCTATTATCATCATTTGATTCCCCGCCCATCTTCCTCCACGTCTTGAAATTAATCAGACAAAACCAAAACAGATCGCTAATTCCCTTTGGAATTTTACTCCAGCTTTCTTTTTTGTTGAATTTCTTGAAGGCCTGGGGATGGAACGGTCACAGCAAGAAGGTGATGGGTCTGAGACCTGGGCTTTGGTGTTCTTGTCTGGCACTTGCATGTTCTCCGACAGAACGAAGACCTGCACATTAGGCTAACTGGCCAGGCCCAGACATGAATGAGACATTAGTGAGGACAGCTACACCACAGTCTTCACGTCCACTACACGGTCTCCTAATGTTCATAGATGTCACTGCATGCGTCTCGGACGGCAAAATTCCACATCTCAGATCCGCACTCTGAGTTAAAGTAGGCGAAGTCGTTCAGCATGTGAGATGAATGCATCGGTACGAGAGGATCCTCAGATCTTCTCTGTGTCAGCGAGAGCACGCACTCGGTGTAATAAATGGGACAGCTCGTGACGAGTGCGTTAATTCTGAGAGATTTGCAAGAAGTCTCTGAGCATCCCTTTGTAGATGAAAGACTTCCACTGTTTTTGTCAATGGCCTCCAGCTATCTGAATTAAACATTGATTTTATCAGGACTCTAGCGGTTGAGGCCGTGTGCTGCAGAGAGAGAGAGAGAGAGAGAGAGAGAGAGAGAGAGAGAAGCACGTGTTGCACAGTGGGGAATAAAGTGAGACTGATGAATTCAGAGATGAATTCGGTGCCAGGCAATTAGGAGAGGAAGCGAATAAGGTTGTTAAGGGTGTTTGTGTCATTGGTTCTCTGAGAACACGCAAAAGAAAAAAAAAAAGTTTTCATCTCGGAACACCTGACGTTTCCTTTCCCACCAACTTTTGAGGGATTTGTTCCTAGTAGATCTGATTAAAAACTCTTCTCTGAGGTCATGTGAAATGAATAGCAGCGCTACCAGATCCTAAAAAAAACCCATGACCTACTTGCAAACTTTAAACCCTTACTTGTTGTGTGTATGACAATAAAAATAACACAACACCCATGCAGAAATAAAGAGGATTTAACTTCAGAGAGTTTCTCACAATTTTTGTCACTTCGGGTTCTTTGTCTTGGTTGGGGTACATGGGAAATATGTTGTGCTAACCGTGATTCACACACACACACACACACACACACACACACACACACACACACACACACACACACACACTCACTCACTCACTCACTCACTCACTCACTCACTCACTCTTTCTACCTAATGCATCCAATTCATTGGCAGGTGCCACTGTTACAAGTCATCATCATCATCATCATCATCATCTTTATCATTATCATCATCATCATCATCATCATTATCATTATCATCATCATCATCATCATCATCTTTATCATTATCATCATCATCATCATCACCATCATCATCATCATTATCATCATCATCATCATCATCATCATCATCATCTTTATCATTATCATCATCATCATTATCATTATCATCATCATCATCATCTCATTATCATCATCATCATCATCACCATCATCATCATCATCATCATCTTTATCATTATCATCATCATCATCATCATCATTATCATCATCATCATCATCATTATCATCATCATCATCATCATTATCATCATCATCATCTTTATCATTATCATCATCATCATCATCATCATCATTATGATCATCATCATCATTATCATCATCATCATCATCATCATTTTTATCATCATTATCATTATCATCATCATCATCATCATCATCTTTATCATCATCATCATCATCATCATCATCATCACCATCATCATCATCATCATCTTTATCATTATCATCATCATCATCATCATCATTATCATTATCATCATCATCATCATCATCATCTTTATCATTATCATCATCATCATCATCATTATCATTATCATCATCATCGTCATCATCATCTTTATCATCATCATCATCATCATCACAAGACAATTCATATTGTTTATGTCATATCTCGGGGCTCATAGTTTTTAATGTTATGGCTGATCAGTATATCACATAAGTATTTTTTTTTCATATACAGTATACTTGAAATGGGTCATATATATGTCTATGATTGTATAAACCTACAGTCTGGGCTGGAAGGAAATCAGCCCCAGCCTTGTTTCTTATAAAATTAAATAGTGCCTTTACACATGGTTAGTTGGGCCGGCGGTGTGGTGGTTAGGATGCTGGGCTCATGATCAGAAGGTTGTGTGTTTGAACCCCAGTTAGACCCCCACTTTGCTAACAACCCCGGGCAAGGGCTTAACCACAAGTGTGCCTCTGTTCACCCAGCAGTATAAATGAGTACCAGTAAAAATATACTGGGACGGTAACCTGCGGTGGACTCGCGTCCCATCCAGGAGGAGTTGAACTCCCGGTCGCTTCATGCTATGGAAACTGGAAATACACACCGGCCTGATGAGCCGCTATGGCTCGGGTGTAAACACCCAAAGGACTTTACCTTTTTGCACATGGTCCAAATTCCAGAATAATCCATCAAAAGCCTGTTACGTAATAATTTTGTCCCGATGGTGAGGCTGCCATCACTGAATATTATTGAAATCTGTATCAGGTTGAAGTATTCAGGTATCAGTTGATTTATTTCATGCTACACAGGAGCACACGCACGGAAATGAGATGTGCATTTGTTTAGAGCGTGACAGGTGCGGCTGAACCTTCTAGCAGGTGCATGCAAGAGCAATAGCTGTGCAACAGTGTCTCTATAAACCCCGTTCGAAGTTCATTCATTCGTTTTCTGAAACCGCTTAATTCTAATTAGAATTGCGACGAAGCCGGCGCCGATCTCAGCCGACTCTGGGCAAATGTGGGGCACACCTTGGACAGCTCGCCAGGTGATCGCAGCGCCCCTTTCAAAGTTTTAGTGTGTATTATGCAGAAGCATATACAATGGAAAACTTTCTCTCTTATTCACGGAGAGGCTGGAGCCTATCTCAGCCAACACTGGGCAAAGGCACCCTGAACAGCTGGACGGACCATCACGAGGCCAACACATACAACCATTCACACTCATACTCACATTTAGAGGCAATTTGGAAAAGCTGGTGAGCCTAATGTGCAGGTTTTTGGATTGCAGGAGGAAAACGGAGTACATGAAGTACATGAAATACATTGAAGTACAATGGAGTACACGCAAGCACAGGAAGTACATGCAAACTTCACACAGAAATGCCCCGAGCCTGGGAATCGAACCCGGGACCTTTTTGCTGTGAGGCAAACATGTTAACCACTGCACCACTGTGTTGATATATATATATATATATATATATATATATATATATATATATATAAATGTATTTCTTCCAAAGTAATTATCACAGACGAAACTTTGAACATTTCTCCGTACCAATGGTATAAATGATGGTACGTGATCTGATTGGTCCACTTTCAGGAAATTAAAAAACATGAACCAAACTGAATGATGTGTGAATAAAACGATGGTTCGCTTATTTTCCTCACAGCAAGAAGGCCCCGGGTTCGATTCCCAGGCTCGGCTCACTTCTGTGAGGAGGTCGCATATGTCTTCCTGTGCTTACGTGGGTTTCCTCTGGGTACCCTGGTTTCCTCCCACAGTCCAAAAAACATGCACAGTTGGCGAATTGGCTCTTCCAAATCCCACCTAAGTTTGAATGTGAATATGAATAGTTGTTGGCCCTGCAATGGCCTTGCGAGCTGTTCAGTGTGTACCTCACCTTCATTCACCAGAGTGCGCCACCCCACCACACCCCACCCCCCACCCCCTGCGGCACTAATTATGATTAAGCGGCTTAAAAAATGAATGAAAGAATGAATATTTTAACTTAATTTTTTCAACAGTCTATTGTAGCCTTTCAACAGTCAGTAGCTGAGATTCCTTTTCCGAACCACGCAGACAGCAAATACGAGCTCTTTTATTGTGAATACAAAGAATAATGAGGTGATTAATTAGATGTCATTAATACCAACTGTTTGCCGCAGGTGTTTTGACAAATATTTACTCAGGCAAGACTTTATCAGAGTTTAGCGGAAACACGGTCGGTTCGGCTCCTTCAGTTCTTCAGTTACAGATTAAAACAGAGTCGGAAGGAAGTAGAACGAATGTGTGTACTGTATGCCTTTTTTTTTTTTTTTTTTTTTTGGAAAAACACGAAGCTCTGATGGTTGAAAAAAAAAAAAAAAGGCTCCTACCATCATCTTATTCACACCTTCAAAAGCAGAAGGGTGGCGACCACTGCGTTCCTTCTCATGAACCTCCAAACCCTTCAGTGAACAAAAATAATTAATTCAACCGCATTTTTCCTTCTCCTCTCATCTCATCTCATCACTTTTCATTCCATCGCTGATTTCCTTGTGTAAATCATAATAGCGAATATGAGTCATGTGCGTAATTTTGGGGGGGGCGGCGACGACGACAAAAAACAGAAGTGGAAGCCATGGTTCAAATGGGTAGCTAAGATTGGAACTGGGTTATATAAGCTGTCAGTGCTTGGTGTAGGCAAATGTGAGAGGAGAGGTAAAAGAAAGAGGGATGGTGACAGATGAGAGGGGTGGATGTGATGAAAGAGGGGAAAGAAGGATGGTGAAGAGAAATGTTTAGATGAAAAACAGGGGGATGAACAAACGCAGGACTTGGAATTAAGGCAAGAAGAAGACGAGTTGAGGATGAGGATAAATGGATTGGGATTGTGGGAGAAGGAGAGAGGATGAAAAAAGGTGGTGGAGGCCCTCTCTCTCTCTCTCTCTCTCTCTCTCTCTCTCTCACACACACACACACACACACACACACACACACACACACACATACATGGCAGCTTTCATTAAACACAGTCATCTTTTGGTAATAAGCACTTGAAGACTGATCTCTCTCTCTGCTTCCCTCAGGTGCTGCATTACCATAATGGCTTCTCGCTACAGCTCCAGTATTAGAACATGGAGGCATATTCCAAACCAAAACGCAATGCAACTTGTAATGCACATTATGCCGGCTCGACACATTAGATGTCATTACCAGAGCGGCGGCAGACAGCGTTCGGTCATTATCTACTAAAGTGTTCCACAGGGAGGCGGAAAGACGGGGAAAAATCTGCAGAGAAAAGACACAAGAGTTCAAAAATAGGCCCCCCCCCCTCCACAACGGGCACACACACACACACACACACACACACACACACACACACACACACACACACTCAAAGTTGAAAAAAAAATAAGATTATTGGCAAATGATACACATGTGACATTATTGTGTATTTGTACTCATTTACTTAACCACTGACTGGCTTCACTGTGAACACCCTCATATTAATAGCAAACAACATATTAATTAAACCGAACGACTACGCTGGGATTAAGGGAAAGGATATGTGCAACCTTCGCAGTATTGGAAGCCCTGCTCACCTTACTAATCAAAAATACTCCCTGTACTGTTGTAACAGTGTGGGTTTTTTTTTTTTTTTTTTGTGAACGAGGAGGTATAGGGAGGGGGGAAGGGCGTGGTGGTGGTGGTGGTGGTGGTGGTGGTGGTTAGGATGTATGGTTGCTATGTTAGTTTGCTTTCTGGATGACTCGGAATGTAATGTAGACACGTGCTGTTTCCGTCATGAATAAGAAAAGTCAATAAAGTGCAAAGATATGTTTCCGATTCTAGAATCCTAAATGTGGATGTGGATGAATATTTGATCATTTGTTTAAGCATTTCAAAGAAATCCTTTTCATTTTAGTTGCGACTCTTGTGAGAAGCTTCCCAAAGCGGGGAATGGATTATTCATTACTTTAAAAAATCAAGAAGAAAATACAAACACAGTAAAGACTACAGCGAACTGAGATCACAAGGAACCTCCGCCATGTTGCAAATAGGCCCGATAAAGGTACTGGTGTTAAGTACCCATGTACTGGTCTTAAAAAAAAATACATAGATGTGTTCAAGTTAACAAAATAAATAAAATAAATAAACTGAAAACAAAATAAATAAATAAAATAAACACATTTCTTGCTTGAAGGGTTTATGAAATTGCCATGGCTTGACCTTTCAAGGTCACTCAAGTCAAAGGTTAATATCTTATATGTATATACTCTATGGGGTCAGTGGTGGTCTAGTGGTATAGGGCGCAGGATCGCTGATCCTAAGGTTGCAGGTTCGAATCCCACTTTCCACAAGGTTGCCACTGTCCCCCCCCAGTGCAGCTAACTGGGTTATCAAAGGCTGGCCATGTCTCTCACTGTCTAAAGCCATCAGCGTGTTTCTAATCGGGAGTCGGAGTCCCCTGAAGCAGTTCGTTCACAGTAAGGTTCTGGTAACTCCTGCAGTGGCACTGGAACCCAGTCGTATTGGCACTTGCCCTTCCATTGAATCCTTCCGGTGGCACCGATAGGGGGGACTTGCTGCTTGGGTAACAGCCTGTCCTTCATTACTCCCTACCCTGGCTCTGCGTACTAGAGAGTATCACCAGCCGGGATACCAGCCAGAGCACAGCCGTAGTCCTTCGAGACTGACGAAGGCCTACTATATATTCTATGATACAGACAAGTCTACTGACATTTGTTTTGAAATTAGAACTCATCAAAATACTTTGACCTTGACATTTATCTTTGAAGGTCACTCAAGGTCAAAGGTAAATTTCTCATTCAAATATATTCTACGGTGCATGAAGGTCACTTGTTTTGAAATTATAGCTAATCAAAATCCAGTGGCCTTGACTTCACCTTCAAAAGTCATTCAAGGTCAAAGGTAAATATCTCATTTCAAAGTCCATACATTATTTTCTATTAGTATTGTATAGCAACAGCATGCCTATCGCACTTATACCAAAGTTCTAAAATCTCCATTTCCAAAATTTGTGACCTTTCTTTGACATTCACCTTTGACCTTGACTTTCCAAAATCAAATCATCACTGGAACACAGGTTGAGTAGTGTCACCACCAAATTTGGTGAAAATCCTTGCGTGTATGCGGTCAAATTTTTGTTCAGAGACAGACAGAGAGACAGACAGACAACTACAATACATTTGCTGAAATTCCATTTAGCGCTAAGACGCTTCAGAGAGACAGAAATTCATTTCTGGTTTTCATCAAAATCACAACCATATCCGCGTATACGTACTTCACATCCCACCCTTCACATTCACGTGGCATATTATTTCAGGAGATCAGGAAGTCTATACAATGAGTGCAGAAGGGACCGTCCGTCACGTCCGTGGTATTGCAGGCCACGCTGAGCTCTCTGTCATTCCTGTAACATGGTTATGAAAGATTCATGACAGCAGCAATGCAGCTCGAACTCCTCGTTTCCTTCTTTTTACAATCGTATTACGACTTCGGGGACCTCGAGAAACAGGACGCAGGAAACTGCATCCATCACGAATGTGTATGTTTGAAATGCACATTAGAACAGCAGTTGTTATACATGAAATCTCATAGGGGAATGTTGTCATGATACATTAGCTTAAGAATTTGTCATTGTTTTTTGAAGGCGAACGAAAAGTAGTGGAAAACCTTGGCGATTTGTTGTTGTGCTTATGCTAATGTGCGCTTTGGTGAATCATTGTGAATAAAACAAAGCCCAGAATGGGAGAAACGTGTGTGTGTGTGTGTGTGTGTGTGTGTGTGCGTGTGTGTGTGTGTGTGTGTGTGTGAACGTACGCATAGCTGCAGGCGACACACTCCGTTCCGTGCAGTAGTTACAGGTGAAAAGTTGCTTGAGTGCCCCATAAGACCTCTTTTCACTTTTCAACCTCTTTTGAGATCTCGATCAGTCGTGCCTTCATCACTCTTTTCTAGAACTGAGTTTAACTTCCCAGTGCAGCGCTGAGTTTCAAGTCTGAAATCCCTTAACTGTCACATAGCATCTCTGCCCTGTTCTCTTGGCTTTGGCAATCTCAAACTAAAAAAACAACCCCCGCCCCCCCTCAGACTCTGTCAGTTTGTCTGGGAGTGAATCTTTAAATGTCTCTCAGTATTTTTTTTTTTTTTACTTTTGCTCTTTTATAAATGTAATTATCTTTGAATTTGCATGACATGGAAATTGAAAAACTGTCCCCATGTGCTCACGCCATTCTAAATATCTATCTTATGATGAAGATGGCTGTAACATTTTTGCTTTTATAACCTAATAAAATTTCTTGGAACCTGTTCACGTAAAAAGTGGACTGGAAATCCACCAGGAAATTAGAACAATTCTGTAATTTTAATTGATGTATTAAATAAAAATGATACCTCATATTGTTTTTCTAAAACTTTGGTTCCTTGGGTAGTGGTTAGAATGAGCACCTCCCCAGCAGAAAAGTGTCCTGGGTGAGGTTTGAGTCATTCACGTGGCATAGTTTGCATGTTCTCCCAGCACTTGAGGGTGGCCTCCTCCAGGCTTTCTGGTTTCCTCCCACAGTCCAAAGACTAAGTAGCTGCTCTAAATTGTCCCTAGTTGCGAGTGAATGGTTGTGTGCATTGCCTTCCAAGGGACTGGTGAGCTATTCAGGGTGTACTCTGCTCTCAGTCAGTCAGCTAACATTAGTAAGTTAAGTGGTTCAGTGAATGAATATTCCCAATAAGCTCAAAAATGTCAAAACCTTTGATCGTATATGGATGGGTTGATATTAGATAGGGCACTACACATGTGGTTACAAGGTAAAGGTGACACATTTTCTTTAATTAAAGTAAATGTTGAATTTTTTTGAGAGAACACAGTGAATTGAATAAAACAGTTATCCCACTCCCTCCTATCGGATATGACTAATAACCCGCTCAGCTAACACTCTGTGGGCTATTCTGAGTTCATAGCTGATCAAAGGTCATTGAATGACGATGAAATATATTAACTATCTAATCTAGGTCCTACTTTG
>CM045750.1:21696918-21701918 GCA_024760905.1 Plotosus lineatus | reverse complement strand
ATATAATATAATATAATATAATATAATAATGTATAATATATATATAGTGTATATAATGTATAATGTATATAATGGTGTGTATAATACATTATTATTATTATTATTATTATTATTATTAGCACTACAACGGCCTTGTGAGCTGTCCAGTCTGTACCCCACCTTCACCCAGAGTCGGCTGAGATGGGCGCCAGCCTCCCTGCAACCTTAATTAGGATTAAGCAGCTTGACGCTACCAGAAGGATCCAATGGAAGGGCAAAAGCCGATACAACTGGGTTCCAGTATAGCTGCAGGAGTTGCCAGAACATTGCTGTGAACGAACTGCCTCAGGGGACTCCGACTTCTGATTAGAAACACGCCGACGGCTGTGCAGCTCCTCTTGATGAAAGTCAGCAATGGGTCTTTTACGTGAGCCTCGCACCATAGACAGTGAGAGACATATGGCAGGCCTTTGATAACCCAGTTATCTGCATTATTATTATTATTATGATTATTATTAGCACTACAACGGCCTTGTGAGCTGTCCAGTCTGTACCCCACCTTCACTCAGAGTCGGCTGAGATGGGCGCCAGCCTCCCTGCAACCTTAATTAGGATTAAGCAGCTTTAAAAATGAATGAGTGAAAGGACTGTTACTACTACTCATAAAATAAAGGTTTCAGCATGTTTGAAAAACATTTCCATCATAATTGTATCATATTTTCACACTGTGACAAGGAGTCTATCTATCTATCTATCTATCTATCTATCTATCATATAATAATATATATATATATATATATCCACGGCACCTAGTAAAATTTCGGCACCTAGTCTAATTTCATCCGACCAATAAAAAAGGTGTTTTTAATACAAAAAAAGTCAACCTTTAAATAATCATGTTCAGTTCTGCACTCAATACTTGGTCGGGAATCCTTTTGCAGAAATGACTGCTTCAATGCGGCGTGGCATGGAGGCAATCAGCCTGTGGCACTGCTGAGGTGTTACGGAGGCCCAGGATGCTTCGATAGCGGCCTTAAGCTCATCCACAGTGTTGGGTCTGGTGTCTCTCAACTTTCTCTTCACAATATCCCACAGATTCTCTATGGACTTCAGGTCAGGAGAGTTGGCAGGCCAATTGAGCACAGTAATACCATGGTCAGTAAACCATTTAGCAGTGGTTTTGGCACTGTGAGCAGGTGCCAGGTCGTGCTGAAAAATGAAATCTTCATCTCCATAAAGCTTTTCAGCAGATGGAAGCATGAAGTGCTCCAAAATCTCCTGATAGCGAGCTGCATTGACCCTGCCCTTGATAAAACACAGTGGACCAACACCAGCAGCTGACACGGCATCCCAGACCATCACTGACTGTGGCGACTTGACACCGGACTTCAGGCATTTTGGCATTTCCTTCTCCCCAGTCTTCCTCCAGACTCTGGCACCTTGATTTCCCAATGACATGCAATATTTGCTTTCATCCGAAAAAAGTACTTGGACCACTGAGCAACAGTCCAGTGCTGCTTCTCTGTAGCCCAGGTCAGGTGCTTCTGCCGCTGTTTCTGGTTCAAAAGTGGCTTGACCTGGGGAATGCGGCACCTGTAGCCCATTTCCTGCACACGCCTGTGCACGGTGGCTCTGGATGTTTCTCGTCCAGACTCGGTCCACTGCTTCCACAGGTCCCCCAAGGTCTGGAATCGGCCCTTCTTTCACTTTTTACTTCCCACAGACGTCCCACTGAGGTGGCTTGATCGAGCACTCTGGGAACAGCCTATTCGCTCAGAGATTTCTTTCTGTGTCTTACCCTCTTGCTTGAGGGTGTCAATGATGGCCTTCTGGACAGCAGTCAGGTCGGCAGTCTTACCCATGATTGCGGTTTTGAGTAATGAACCAGGCTGGGAGTTTTTAAAAGCCTCAGGAATCTTTTGCAGGTGTTTAGAGTTAATTGGTTGATTGAGATGATTAGGTTAATAGCTCGTTTAGACTACCTGAACATGATATGCAAATTTTTTGAGATAGGAATTTTGGGTTTTCATGAGCTGTATGCCAAAATCATCAGAATTAAAACAATAAAAGACCTGAAATATTTCAGTTGGTCTGCAATGAATCTAAAATATATGAAAGTTTAATTTTTATCAGTACATTACAGAAAATAATGAACTTTATCACAATATGCTAATTTTTTTTGAAAAGGACTAACACACTCAGTATATATAGTCTTTGTGGAATGCTTAATTTATTCTTTGATCATTTTGTTTTTAATTTATTCATTTATTCACTTGTGCTGTATTTTATTTATATATTTTTAAAAGTGTATTTGTTTGCCTATCTGTGTGGTTTTTGTTTTTTGTTTGTTTTTTTTTTTTCTTCCTCTGACTAAAATGCACGTCAGTGTAAAAAGCATCATGCAAAAAATCAACTGCCACTCAGTTCAATAGTGAAACCCAACAATCATTCTAAATATTACATTTATTTTCATGTTCTTTTCGTGTTTCCATCATATATTTGTTATCCATCTTGTGAATGTCAATTAATCCATTTGAAGGGTTTCACTGAAAAATCAGACAAATTTTTACCAGATAAAAAAATGTGAAAATGTGACAAATTAGAGAAAAACAATGATAAATCACATTTTGTTTCCGCCTATTGTAATCATAGCCAATTTCCTGTCAAGAATTACTTCATCAAAAAGGGAGGGGCATAAGCAAACATGTGCCTTCCTCCCATAAAAGCTTAGCTAATTAGCTTCAATAGACAGTTGGCTACAGATGGCTGTGGCTTTGACCTGGATTTGAACCTGGGACGTTCGAGTTTTTTTAAATTTTATATTATATACCATATTAATTCCGTAAAGAATCGGGAACTGAACCAGCAACGTTTTTGGTCTCAAAGACGTTTTCTAACTATTAGACTATAGCTGCACTTAAATTTTTTTTTTGTATGGGTTTATAGCTGGGTTGATTTTATCTTTGCCCTGGATTATCAAGGATTATAGGGTCCTGTATGACTTGATAAAGATCCACTGAAATACTTTACATTTTACACTAAAACCTTACGTAATGTTTTGCTTCAATTTCATCATACAGAAAAAAAAGAAAAGAGTTATGTATTGACCTACAGCAGCATATTTCTTGTAATACTTCTTATGCCTTTTAAGCAGGGCTTGAGTATAAACACTTTTAATTAGTTATAATATTAAACATAATCAAATAATCCCAACTAATAAAGTGGCTCCATTTCACTTTCTAGTGAGACCAATAAAAAAACCTTTCCTGTAGGATTATTATTCCGGCGTGCTAACATGACATGATGTACCACTGAGATCTATTCTGTTTATGCCATCTTTATTGGTCACACTGGGGTAAGAGTTAAGCTCTGGCCTGGTTCTTAACATGCCTACAGGATTGATTTTACCACATGGCTTTGAGAGGTTTATTTTCATCAGCCCACAGCTTTCCTACTGGGGTCCCTCAGGGGTCTGTTCTGTGGTCCACACCATTTCTGCTTGGATACTAAATAGCTGGGTTCAATGACCAGTTTTATCACCAGTGTACAAAAATGGTTGTGAAAGTGAAAATGGCCTGGTGAGCTGTCCAGGGTATACATTAGAGACCACTGTAGATTTTACTGTTTTTGTTGTACATTCTGTGTAGTTATGTAGCTATTTGCTCAGTAGGCTGTAGTGTAACTAGCTAGCTAGTAGTTTGGCTGTAGAATAGTAATTGTATATCATGGCTTGCTTGTACCTTTGCAAAATACAATTAGCATTCCTTAAACTGTCATGCATGCTCTAAAACAAATAGTGAAGCTTGTTAAAGGCGGTGGCTTCACCTTTTTGACCCCATAACTTCAACTAGCTAAAGTGTCATGTGTTTCCTTTAAAAAGGATCAAAATAACAAAGCTGTTCCTGATGACAACATCCGCTCGACTTCTTATACAAGCATTGGTTATTTCTATATATTTATATTGCAGCTTTCTGATACGTTTGTAAGTGAAATATCTTCTGTACTGAGTTCAGGATGTTTCTGCTCACCTGGTTCATGAGGTCATTCCTGTCTTGTAGTTGCAACAAGAATCAGCTTCAGAATTTTGTGAAAAGGCTTTGCAGCATAATCTATCCACCGCGGTTAAGGTGTACATGTGCAAACACTCGCTGTTTTAGCGTCCACATTACGCTTTTCCTTTCAGTCTTCATACTTCAACACGATCCAGAAACACAGGAATATTCTTTGCATTTTTTTAATTTATTTATTTTTTTACATTCATCAGAATTTTTGTCAATTAGTTAATCAACAGTATTGATTAATGCAGGGGCAGTGGTGGTCTAGTGGTATAGGGCGCTGGATCGCTGATCCAAAGGCTGGGGGTTCGATTCCCACACTCCACAAGGTTGTCACTGTCTCCCCCAGTGCAGCTAACTGGGTTATCAAAGGCCGGCCATGTCTCTCACTGTCTCTGGTGTGAGGCATGTAAAAGAACCATTGCTGACCTTGGACAAGAGTAGCTGCAAAGCCGTCAGCGTGTTTCCGCTCTGCGATGGCCTGGCGAGCTGTCCAGGGTGTACTCTGCCCTCGCCCGAAGTTGGCTGGGATGGGCACCAGCCTCCCCGTGACCCAAATTAGGATTAAGCGGATACAGAAAATGAAATGAAATGAAATTGATTAATGCATCAGTAATATTCATTCATTTACTCAACTGCTTAATACTAATTAGGGTCACGATGAGGCTGGCGCCCATCTCAGCTGACTCCGGGCGCAAACACCACACAGAAACACTCAAGCTGGAAATCGTACCCTGGACATTTTTGCTGTGAGGCGAACATGCTATCCATTATGTGCATCAGTAATGTATACAGTGGTACCTCACTTTACGAAATTAATCCATTCCAGCGCCTTTCTCGTAACCTGCATTTTTCGTAAATTGAACTGCATTTTACATGTAAAACGCATGATTCATTCCAGGCTCCCAATACTACTCCATAAACCCTTTAAAAATTATAAAAGTATACCTTTTAAGACCTCCTTCT
>CM045750.1:21576918-21686918 GCA_024760905.1 Plotosus lineatus | reverse complement strand
GCGCTGAGGTCACAGAGGTTGTCAAAAAGCTCCTCGGTGATCCAGCTCCAGGGGTGGATGAGATGAGCCCTGAATATCTCAGGGGTTTGAATGTTGTAGGCTGTCTTGGTTGACACGTCTCTGCAACGTCGCGTGGTCACCAGGGACTGTATCTCTGGAGTGGCCCCTTTTTTAAAAAAAAAAAAAAAAAAGGGGGGGGGAGGCTGGAAGCCTACCTGGGAAAGTCTATGCAGGGGAACTGGAGAGGAAGATCCAACCTATATTATTCTTCCACCATTCACAAATCATGTTTAGATCATAATAGATGAGATTCGACTTTATTGTCATTACACACGTAAATACAGAGCAACAAAATACAGTTTATCATCCAATCAGAAGTGCAGAGGGCAGCAAGTCTGGTATATACAGTATGTGCAGTATGTACAGTTAGGAAACAGATATGTACAGATAAGGGCAGCGTATAAGGTGGGAATAGTCATGTACAGATAAATTGTCATTTAACCCAAACACTGGAAATATTTATTTTTTGCTCAAGGATCAGTAGAATCGCATCTGTGTCAGGCACAAAGGCTCACCAGAGGCAGGGGACGTATGTGCAGATAATACAGTTTTATTAGAAAATCCTGAGCAAACAAATCCACACCTTCGACAACCTCAATATCAGTCAAGCAAAGTTCAAGGTCAGTGGAAAACAGGTAGATCAAAGGCAATCCCAGAAGGTAGGTGACTTTAAACACGCAGTAATCAAACCAGAAAAACAAATGCAAACAAAAACAAAGCCTTGGCAAGCAGAACATGAAGGCTTTACATCGATTGAAAACTTCTTGGGTGTGAACCTCTATATTCTGACTGTATATTGTTGAGTATTGGGATGTTTTTGGGGGTGAACCTCTATACTCTAACTGTATATTGTTGAGTATTGGGATGTTTGTGGGTGTGAACCTCTATACTCTAACTGTATATTGTTGAGTATTGGGATGTTTTTGGGGGTGAACCTCTATACTCTAACTGTATATTGTTGAGTATTGGGATGTTTGTGGGTGTGAACCTCTATACTCTAACTGTATATTGTTGAGTATTGGGATGTTTTTGGGGGTGAACCTCTATACTCTAACTGTATATTGTTGAGTATTGGGATGTTTGTGGGTGTGAACCTCTATACTCTAACTGTATATTGGTGAGTATTGGGATGGTTTTGGGGTGAACCTCTATACTCTAACTGTATATTGTTGAGTATTGGGATGTTTTTGGGGTGAACCTCTATACTCTAACTGTATATTGTTGAGTATTGGGATGTTTTTGGGGTGAACCTCTATACTCTAACTGTATATTGTTGAGTATTGAGATGTTTTTGGGGTGAACCTCTATACTCTAACTGTATATTGTTGAGTAATGGGATGTTTGTGGGTGTGAACCTCTATACTCTAACTGTATATTGTTGAGTATTGAGATGTTTTTGGGGTGAACCTCTATACTCTAACTGTATATTGTTGAGTATTGGGATTTTTGGGGGTGAACCTCTATACTCTAACTGTATATTGTTGAGTATTGGGATTTTTGGGGGTGAACCTCTATACTCTAACTGTATATTGTTGAGTATTGGGATGTTTTTGGGGGTGAACCTCTATTCTCTAACTGTATATTGTTGAGTATTGAGATGTTTTTGGGGGTGAACCTCTATACTCTAACTGTATATTGTTGAGTATTGAGATGTTTTTGGGGGTGAACCTCTATACTCTAACTGTATATTGTTGAGTATTGGGATTTTTTGGGGGGGGTGAACCTCTATACTCTAACTGTATATTGTTGAGTATTGGGATTTTTGGGGGGGTGAACCTCTTTACTCTAACTGTATATTGTTGAGTATTGGGATGTTTGTGGGTGTGAACCTCTATACTCTAACTGTATATTGTTGAGTATTGGGATGTTTTTGGGGGTGAACCTCTATACTCTAACTGTATATTGTTGAGTATTGGGATGTTTGTGGGTGTGAACCTCTATACTCTAACTGTATATTGTTGAGTATTGGGATGTTTTTGGGGGTGAACCTCTATACTCTAACTGTATATTGTTGAGTATTGAGATGTTTTTGGGGGTGAACCTCTATACTCTAACTGTATATTGTTGAGTATTGGGATGTTTTTGGGGGTGAACCTCTATTCTCTAACTGTATATTGTTGAGTATTGAGATGTTTTTGGGGTGAACCTCTATACTCTAACTGTATATTGTTGAGTATTGGGATGTTTGTGGGTGTGAACCTCTATACTCTAACTGTATATTGTTGAGTATTGGGATGTTTTTGGGGGTGAACCTCTATACTCTAACTGTATATTGTTGAGTATTGGGATGTTTGTGGGTGTGAACCTCTATACTCTAACTGTATATTGTTGAGTATTGGGATGTTTTTGGGGGGTGAACCTCTATACTCTAACTGTATATTGTTGAGTAATGGGATGTTTGTGGGTGTGAACCTCTATACTCTAACTGTATATTGTTGAGTATTGGGATGTTTTTGGGGGTGAACCTCTATACTCTAACTGTATATTGTTGAGTATTGGGATGTTTTTGGGGGTGAACCTCTATACTCTAACTGTATATTGTTGAGTATTGGGATGTTTTTGGGGGTGAACCTCTATACTCTAACTGTATATTGTTGAGTATTGAGATGTTTTTGGGGGTGAACCTCTATACTCTAACTGTATATTGTTGAGTAATGGGATGTTTGTGGGTGTGAACCTCTATACTCTAACTGTATATTGTTGAGTATTGAGATGTTTTTGGGGGTGAACCTCTATACTCTAACTGTATATTGTTGAGTAATGGGATGTTTGTGGGTGTGAACCTCTATACTCTAACTGTATATTGTTGAGTATTGGGATGTTTTTGGGGGGTGAACCTCTATACTCTAACTGTATATTGTTGAGTATTGGGATTTTTGGGGGTTGAACCTCTATACTCTAACTGTATATTGTTGAGTATTGGGATGTTTTTGGGGGTGAACCTCTATACTCTAACTGTATATTGTTGAGTATTGGGATTTTTTGGGGGGTGAACCTCTATACTCTAACTGTATATTGTTGAGTATTGGGATGTTTTTGGGGGTGAACCTCTATACTCTAACTGTATATTGTTGAGTCTTGGGATGTTTTTGGGGGTGAACCTCTATTCTCTAACTGTATATTGTTGAATATTGGGATGTTTTTGGGGGTGAACCTCTATACTCTAACTGTATATTGTTGAGTATTGCGATGTTTTTGGGGGTGAACCTCTATACTCTAACTGTATATTGTTGAGTATTGGGATTTTTTGGGGGGTGAACCTCTATACTCTAACTGTATATTGTTGAGTATTGAGATGTTTTTGGGGGTGAACCTCTATACTCTAACTGTATATTGTTGAGTATTGAGATGTTTTTGGGGTGAACCTCTATACTCTAACTGTATATTGTTGAGTATTGGGATGTTTTTGGGGTGAACCTCTATTCTCTAACTGTATATTGTTGAGTATTGAGATGTTTTGGGGTGAACCTCGATACTCTAACTGTATATTGTTGAGTATTGAGATGTTTTTGGGGGTGAACCTCTATACTCTAACTGTATATTGTTGAGTATTGGGATGTTTTGGGGGTGAACCTCTATTCTCTAACTGTATATTGTTGAGTATTGAGATGTTTTTGGGGTGAACCTCTATACTCTAACTGTATATTGTTGAGTATTGGGATGTTTGTGGGTGTGAACCTCTATACTCTAACTGTATATTGTTGAGTATTGGGATGTTTTTGGGGGGTGAACCTCTATACTCTAACTGTATATTGTTGAGTAATGGGATGTTTGTGGGTGTGAACCTCTATACTCTAACTGTATATTGTTGAGTATTGGGATGTTTTTGGGGGTGAACCTCTATACTCTAACTGTATATTGTTGAGTATTGGGATGTTTTTGGGGGTGAACCTCTATACTCTAACTGTATATTGTTGAGTATTGAGATGTTTTTGGGGGTGAACCTCTACACTCTAACTGTATATTGTTGAGTAATGGGATGTTTGTGGGTGTGAACCTCTATACTCTAACTGTATATTGTTGAGTATTGGGATGTTTTTGGGGGGTGAACCTCTATACTCTAACTGTATATTGTTGAGTATTGGGATTTTTGGGGGTTGAACCTCTATACTCTAACTGTATATTGTTGAGTATTGGGATGTTTTTGGGGGTGAACCTCTATACTCTAACTGTATATTGTTGAGTATTGGGATGTTTTTGGGGGTGAACCTCTATACTCTAACTGTATATTGTTGAGTATTGGGATTTTTTGGGGGGTGAACCTCTATACTCTAACTGTATATTGTTGAGTATTGGGATGTTTTTGGGGGTGAACCTCTATACTCTAACTGTATATTGTTGAGTCTTGGGATGTTTTTGGGGGTGAACCTCTATTCTCTAACTGTATATTGTTTAGTATTGGGATGTTTTTGGGGGTGAACCTCTATACTCTAACTGTATATTGTTGAGTATTGCGATGTTTTTGGGGGTGAACCTCTATACTCTAACTGTATATTGTTGAGTATTGGGATTTTTTGGGGGGTGAACCTCTATACTCTAACTGTATATTGTTGAGTATTGAGATGTTTTTGGGGGTGAACCTCTATACTCTAACTGTATATTGTTGAGTATTGAGATGTTTTTGGGTGTGAACCTCTATACTCTAACTGTATATTGTTGAGTATTGGGATTTTTGGGGGGGTGAACCTCTATACTCTAACTGTATATTGTTGAGTATTGAGATGTTTTTGGGGGTGAACCTCTATACTCTAACTGTATATTGTTGAGTATTGAGATGTTTTTGGGGGTGAACCTCTATACTCTAACTGTATATTGTTGAGTATTGAGATGTTTTTGGGTGTGAACCTCTATACTCTAACTGTATATTGTTGAGTATTGGGATTTTTGGGGGGGGTGAACCTCTATTCTCTAACTGTATATTGTTGAGTATTGGGATTTTTTGGGGGGTGAACCTCTATACTCTAACTGTATATTGTTGAGTATTGGAATGTTTGTTGGTGTGAACCTCTATACTCTAACTGTATATTGTTGAATATTGGGATGTTTGTGGTTGTGCTTCTCCAGCTCTCAAGCTCAGAAATCTAACCTTGGCCAGGTGCAAAATTGCGAATGTGCGAAGGAGACGGCAATCCTGAATAATATAATAAAACAAGGACCTTAGAGTATTCATTAGAGCCTGCAGTGATTAATGTGTCTAACAATATCTGCTGAAACTTTAGGGACGAATTAAAAGAGCCACAAAATGATGACACTGACAGCATGGCGAGGAAGAAATCTCTCACTTTTGTTCTCACTTTTCCCTCCAAAGTGGCAGCCATATTGTACCTGAATCCTTCCTCCCGCTGGTTCCTATAATTAGGTCAGTTCACGAGCAGTGGTTTTGCATAATGAACATGGCTGATCAGTGAGAACATGTCTTTTGGACTGTCTGCGTGGATCTGCTTCAGTTCACATTTCAGCAGTTTCCTTGATTAAAAAAAAAAAAGAACGATAAGCATCTGTGGAAATTTCTCCCATGTTACTTCCATTTTCACATCTTTTACGACTTTTATGATAAATTCTCTTAAGAGATATTTGTTGGAATATATTTAAATTTTTAAGGAGGAAGTGTAAAGCGATTTTTTTTTCTTTTGCTGTAACATTAACGCAAATTGTCACCGTAATCCAATTAATGAAAAAAAGAAGAGGAAAGGGAGAAACGGCAACATCAGATTCATTAACGAAAATCAAATCGTCTGTAATCTCCACAGAGCTCCATGTAACTGGTGGTGTGTTCATAATTTAACAGATCTAATGAAAAACATTTGCATTTAGCATAATTAATTGCCTGGCTTTTGATAAGTAGTATGATTATCGGCATAAATGAACGCATTTCCTTTCCTGAGGTGATGGCGGCGAACGTATGCGAGGACGCTGGGGAAATTCGACTTCATTTTCTTACTTTACCTGAAGAAATGAAAAACTGGGCTTTTTTTTTTGCTAAAGAACAATAAAGATCATTAGATAATAGACTGTTCTAATTAGCACTGGATATAACTTACTGCCTCAAAGGACCTTTACATATATTAAAAACAAAATATAGGGAAAAGCAATATATTTAATTATTATAATTTTCACAGTGGAATAGTGGTTAACATGTCCACCTCATTATAAGAAGTTCCTGGGTTCGAGTCTCAGGCTCTGACGTTTCGGCATGGAGTTTGCCTGTACTTCTTGTGCTTGTGAGCGTTTCCTTTGGATACTCTCGTTTCCTCCGACAGTTCAAAAACGTGCATGTTAGGCTGAACAGTTGTATCTGTGTTGGTCTGGGCTGGGTGTGTCCCATCTTCACCCCGTGATGGCTATGATAGACTCCAGCCTCCCCGCAACCCTACAGGGCTTGAGCGGTTTGACGAATGAGATGAATCAAGATGGAAATATAGTTACATAATATAATTATGTTAAACTCAGAAACTGGAAAACGTATTAATTATCGTTATTACTTTACTTCACCGTTGCAATATTACAACCCAAGCACTTCCTTCTTTCCTTCCTTCCTTCCTTCCTTCCTTCCATTCGGCAGCATAAAGGTTTATTATTCGTGCAAATCTGCTAATTCGACTGGCTTTTCTGCTGCAGTAATTTGATTATTTTAATGATCTCATTTAGTGTTAGGACACTTGGTCCCCTGCGGGAAAGTCATGCTTGAGTAGATTTTGAAAACCTTTTTCGCCATTGAGGACACTCGGGTGTCTGATCGAGAGAGAGTTGCTTTCCATGCATGTTGCCTCATAACAACACAGAGCATAATGAAAATGAAAGGGAAATGAAGGCTGTTAATGAAATTTCATGTTTGAAATATTTTGAGTTCTTCTCAGCATGTGCCTCTACTACTAGAAATCTCGTCTTTCCATTCATACTCATTAGAGGTGAATTCCTGTCCTACTTTTTTTCCCTTTTCTGTTGCAACATGAGTAAAAAAATGAGTCATACGATAAAATAAAAGAATTCCTTGTATCTCTTGACCTCCTTTTATTCTCTCGGTCTTTGCTGGAAAGTCACAAGACAAGAGAGTCCATCAAGAGCATGATGTTTTTCGATGACTATAGGAATACATTCATTTCCAAAGTTCTTTTAAGGTTGCATATACTAGTACAACCAAGAGAATTAAATGAGAATTTCAAGAGAATTAAACTGGGAGCCCATGAAAGCCAATTGGCTTTTTTGAATTCTTATGGAGAGAGGGATGGATAGTATCGACAGTTGCTTGCCTGCCACTTTGGTGATTTGTGACCTCATGCATAAGGATAGTGCTTCCTCTAAGTATGTTACACCAAGACTGAATATGCATATGCAGCATGCTGTGTTCATCCTTTATCCACTCAGAATAATGAGTTTTAATCAGTAGATGGAAGATTACATCAGATTCTGTTGTTCCTACCTGGCCAAGACAAACAAAAAAAACAAAAAAGTATAATAAAATTCACACATTTTAATATTTTGTTGGAATCCCTTTAGTCTTGATAGCGGTGTGGAATTTCAATGACATTATTTCAACAAACTGATGAACAAACTCAACAAAATGTGCCATTTTAGGGGATCTTGATGAACTTGGCAACACGATCCCTTCAAGTTTCATCTCCTGAATGTGAGGTACTGTGGACTGTAGGAGGAAACCAGAGTTCCTGGAGGAAACCCACACATGGACAGAGAGAACATGCAAACTCCACAAAGAAACACCCGAGTCTACGAATCAAACCCAGGCCTTCTTCAAGTGAGGTGGATATTCTAACCACTGCACTACTGTGCCATCCCGGTGGCAATGCGAGTGTGAAAATGATTCCTCATGCTCCCTGAACGACTCTTTCACTACTTGAGCCCAGTTTTATATCCGTGCCATCAGGGAAGAAAAAGTCCATTGATGGGAAAACCTGGTCATTCAGTTCATCAGCTGACTTCGTTTTATTGCCACATAATGATGCTGAGCCAATAAAAGCTACAATCGTGCTGTAATTATGGCTAAGGGTAGAGTTTGTGACTTTTTGTTTGCTGGGCAGTGTATATGTATGTACTCCGATAATGACAGTATTGCTTGTTATTGCGCTGCTAGCACTCCCATCCATGTTCTCTACTTTTGGACTGGTACTGGGTTAATTAATCAGAGGTTGTTTTGATGAAACTCAAGTATCAAAGATCCCTCCTCATATCACCACCAAAATTCAGATTACTCTCATTATTACCTTTGTTTTCGTCGCAGTTTTCATGCCCTATTATTTCGTTTCATTTTATTACTCATTATTTGCTTCCCTCTTTTTTCTAATCATAACATAATATTACAGGAACTGGCACCACTTAATAAAAGTGTGCAAATATTTTTCAACGCAATAACATCAACACTGAATAGACACCCTGTGATGTTTGTTGTATCCTGAATTTAAAGATATGCGCATGGCGTGGGATTTTTTTCATGCCCCAGACATGACTATAGCCGCGGCTCCAGTGACATTGTTAATGTTTTCATTTCTGAAAGCACTTTCCTGAGTACTATCAATTTATTTAAGAATGCAGCATTTGAGACTGCAATGCAGACCAGGAGAGAAAAAGAGGACTCAAGAAAAGTGTAATGAATAGACACGAATACATGACGGATGAATAGACGATAAACAAACCCAGACTCTGCTTATTATAAATACTTTTTCATTTGAGAAGCTGGAAAAAAAAAAAAAATCTCACTGCGGTGCTCTCGAAATACTGTTAGTAATGTTCCAGAGCCTGAACTGGGAAAATCTCAGTGCTGTATTGCAATAAACTTATCATCTTCCTTAGTCTGCCACCTTTGTAATTTCATCCATTTAAAAAGTCATTTAGTGCTAAATCAAGTTCATGATACAGTAATTGTTTTGTATTGGATTTTAATGAGTGTGGATTGAACCCAAGCACCCTGCTGTCTACTGGAGCTGATTCCGGTGACAGATGACTGAGATTGTGTTGTGACTGTGGGCTTTAGTTTAGAGGTAAATTGATCAGGCAAAAGTGACTGAGATCTATGTTGTGACCCTTACATTATAAGTTTCTCCAGGTTGAAGAGTCGTTTGGAGATCCGGCATGTAAAGTTCTGATATTCCAACACACACAAAGCTAACTTTTCATTCATTTTATGAACCGCTTAATCCTAATTAGGGTCAAAGGGAGGCTGGCGCGCATTCCAGCCAACTCCGGGCAAAGGCAGAGTACACCCTGGATGGCTCGCCAGGCCATCACAGGGCAGAAACACGCTAACGGCTATGCAGCTACTCTTGTCGAAAGTCAGCAATGGTTCTTGATAACCCAGTTAGCTGCACTGGGGGGATAATAACAATCTGGTGAGAGTGGGGCTTGAACCCCCAACCATGTGGATCAGTGATCCAACACCTTTACCACCAGGCCATCACTGCTCACAAAGCTAACTTGATAGTTAAAATCTGCAGTGACATCTCAATAAAAGGGTTTAAGGTTCTGTTGACTTCACTTTGTCAAATGTCTGGGACAACCTGATGTAAAATTAATCGCTTAATATTTGGGTTAAACGTGTAACCAGTGGTGGTGATGCCAGTTACATCCAGAACCGACCCATTTTTCATGTGAGGAATGAGGTTCCATGTTCCAACTTTTACGGTACATTGAGTTCCTCCTGAAGTGCGTTTACTTCACATGTAGTCAAGCTATAATTTCTCTCTTCTTCTTTTCCTTTTGGCTGTTCCCTTCAGGGGTCGCCACAGCGAATCATCTGCCTCCATCTCACCCTGTCCTCTACATCTTCTTCTCTTACACCAACTACCTTCATGTCCTCCTTCACCACGTCCATAAATCTTCTCTTTAGTCTCCCTCTAGGCCTTCTGCCTGGTAGTTCCAACCTCAGCATCCTACTACCAATATTCTCACTATCCTTCCTCTGTACATGTCCAAACCATCTCAATCGAGCCTCTCTGACTTTGTCTCCAAAACCTCTAACATGTGCTGTCCCTCTGATGTCCTCATTCCTGATCCTATCCATCCTCGTTACTCCCAAAGAGAACCTCAACATTTTCATCACCTGCCTGCACACACTTCTTCATCTCTTAAAAAGCTGTAATTTATCTATTCACCAAAAACTAATGGGATGGATTTTGTGTTGATACATGAATAAATTTGAATATAAATGTGGTGTCATGAAGGTATTTATTCCTGTTTGTTTCTAATAAAAGTGTAGTTATATGCACAAAGTAGTTCCCTCACTGTCGTTGTAAGAATGGTTCATGAATTTGTGGTCAATATAGACTGAAATAAGCAGGACTTCATTAAAACTTAAGGATTGGGAATGTCACACTTTATGGTTTCTGAGAATGACCCGTTAACATTTATGTCACATGGGAGATATTCTTATCCAGATCAACTTACACTTTAAAAAAAAAATCTAATTTATACAACAGAGCATTTCATGGTTAAGGGCCTTACTCAAGGGCCCTACAGTAGAAATAATGAGGTTTAAATCCTTGACCTTCTGCTCAGCAACCCAGACCCTAAACCACCAAGTCACCACTGCCCCATCAATCAGGGAGGCATATCTGGTTTATTAGTTTCATATTACTATTTTTTTTTTTTGTTTGTCAAGTGAATCTTCATTCATTTATTTCTTTTTTGAATCGTCTCACCTTAATTAGGGTTGCAGGAAGGCTGACGTCCATCTCATGGGACTCTGGGCAAAGGCAGAGTACACCCTGGCCATCTAGGGCAGCAATAGTTATTTAACATGCCTCTCATCACAGACAGTCAGAAACATGGCTGGGCTTTGATAACCCAGATAGCTGCACTGGGCGGGGGTGGGGTGGGGTGGGGGTGGGGTGGGGGTGGGGGGTGGGCGGGTGAGGAACAGCGACAACTTGGTAACAGTGGGGCTTGAATCCCTGACCTTTGGATTAATAAGCCAGCACCCTACTCCCTATAGGGCAGTGGTGGTCTAGTGGTATAAGGTGCTGGATCGCTGATCCTAAGGTTGGGGGTTCCAGTCCCACTCTTCACAAGGTTGTCACTGCACCCCCCAGTGCAGCTAACTGGGTTATCAAAGGCCGGCCATGTCTCTCACTGACTTTGGTGGGAGCTTCATGCAAAAGAACCATTGCTGACTTTCGACAAGAGTAGGCTGCAAAGCCGTCAGCGTGTTTCCGCCCTGCAATGGCCTGGTGAGCTGTCCATGGTATACTCTGCCCTCACCTGGAGTCGGCTGGGATGGGCGCCAGCCTCCCTGTGAACCTAATTAGGATTAAGCGGTTACAGAAAATGAACTCAACTGAACCCTACTCCCGAGCCTCCACCAACCCTAAAGCACACATTTTTTAAATTGTTCAGGTACATAAAGAGTGAACTGCCCCGCCTGCACCATCACTTAAAACTCAGATGGTAAATCAACACAGGGCGTTTATCAAGTCCCAGCTACCAATGGCCTATAGGGAGTTTTAGCGATGCTAATAAATCTATGAGCTGTTAATCTGTAGCTCTGAAAAATGATAGGCTTCTGGATATACTCCAAATGACTAAGTATGTAAAGATTGGTGAGGCCTGGCAAAGGCATTCTCAAGATATTGCCTGGAGGTGGGCGGGTGTGAGAAACACAAAAAAAAAAAACAATGAAAGTCTCAAGTAATTAGCAAGTCAATTTTGAGCAGGCATCAAACACTCAGAACGTTGTTATTCTATAAGATCAGGTGCTAGTTTGCCTTTATGACGTTCCTTCTCAGAAGATTTTGTGGAGAGGCATACAGTAAGGAGGTCAGGTTAGGGGAGACTGGGGCGTCTTGGGACAGGGTCATTTCTGGGAAAGTATATTAGCAAATGAGATTAAAGTTTATATTATATGTTCGGCTTTAAGTAGGTCAAACTTGGGGCAGTGGCGGTCTAGTGGTATAGGGTGCAGGATCGCTGATCCTAAGGTTGGGGGTTCGAGTCCTACTCTCCACAAGGTTGTCCGTGCCCCCCCCAGTGCAGCTAACTGGGTTATCAAAGGCCGGCCATGTCTCTCATTGTCCATGGTGGGAGGTTCATGTAAAAGAACCATTACTGACTTTCATCAAGAGTTGGCTGCAAAACCGTAGGCGTGTTTCTAATCGGGAGTCAGCGTCCCCTGAGGCGGTTCGTTCACAGCCTTGTTCTGGCAACTCCTGCAGCAGCACTGGAACCCAGTCGTATCGGCTTCTGGCCCTTCCATTGGATCCTTCTGGTGGTGCCGAGAGGGGGACTTGCTGCTTGGGTAACAGCCTGTCTTCCATACTTCCTACCCAGGCTCTGCGCACTGGAGAGTATCACCAACCGGGATATCAGCCAGAGTGCAGCTCCATAGTCCTTCTAGACTTACAGAGGCCAAAGAGAAGAAGAAGAAGGTCAATAAGGCACTTTTTGTGCAAAGGACCCTTCTGCCTCCTTAATCGAGTTAACTGCATTTTTTATTTTACTTCCTCCCAGACTTGAATTTTCACTTTGAAATGCACTTCCATCCTGACATTCATTGAATCCATCCAGAGCTAATGTTGTTATGGTAACAAGTAGACTGAAAACTGAAGTAGACTTTTATGTGTATATTTTTGTAGATTTTTAAAAATTTCCTAATATTTCCAACATTAACATTTTTTCCCCAAAAATTGCCACATGGGGAGACCTGGGACCTGCCTGGGGACACTTTGGACTATGGATGCAATCCACTGGTTTCTGCAGTTAAGCAAATGTTCCAGAGTTGAAAGTTTAGCATTTGGCGGTTTGACGGGAGTTTTGCAGTATAATATTCCATTATATTTTTATTGTAATGTTGATGCATCTTTACACGAAGGCCTGGAGTAAAGTAGAGTTTGGCATTTCTAGTTATTAATGAGCTAATTCTTTATAGATTCGCATTACATTACAAGAATTTCTGAAAGTAAACAATACACAAATGATGTTATTCCTAGTTGCATTGTGAATTTTGCATAAATTGAGGCCTACGTTTATGTAACACCTAAAATGAGTTGTGTTATATAAGTAAAAAAAAATTGATGCAATGTTGAGTGTGGGTTGTTTTTTTTTTTTCTTTCTTTGGTGTGTTTTTATTTTTATTTTCTTAGTTATTTCTGATGTACACATGTATTAACAAAGTTGTTTTTCAAAAAAAAAATGTGTAGGGAAAAAAATTGTATTTTATAAGAAAATAAATGGTAATCCCAAGTCTCCCTAGTATGTCTCAAGTCTCCCTTGGCTGTGTCCCACAGCAGCCTGGGTGGTCCCATCTCTCCCTTGAAAGTTGAGTTTTTAATCACATGCATTGAGTCATTCTTTTGATATATTGAAATAACAATGGGTTATTAAATGAGACTTTTATGGTAGTTTCTGACTGCCATGAAAGTTTTTATCTTCAGAATTTTCCATACAGGGACATTTTCATCCATTTACTAAAATATGTCCCAAGTCTCCCTGGTCTCCTCCCTATCCAATGATTGTATTGTGGTGAAAATGTATGGTCAAGCAAAATGCTAATACATTCATTTTTTGAACTGCTTAGTCCTATTTATGCTTGTGGAGAAGCTAATGCCCATCTTAGCCGACTCTGAGCGAGGGCAATGGTACACCCTGGACTCGCCAGGTCATGACCAGCTCACCAGATCATCACAGGGTCAACACTCACTCCTATGGATGATTTGGAAGATCCAATTAGCCTGCTAACCTAGTGGGTGCTCCACTTTCTTTCTACGCTCCAGCGTGCACATTAGGCTACTTGGCGGTTCGAAATTTCCCTTTGGTGTCGATGTGAATGTGAATGGATATTTGTCCAGGAGAACAGGTTCTGAAGGGGGCTCGCAACCCTTGAAGGTATAAAATGTCGACCATAAAAGTAGACCAATGGCATCATGGGTGTATAAAGGGAAGTGAATGAAAAGATTCATAAATGGTCTGAAACATAACTTGACTTTGGACTGAAGCGCTAAGTCTTTTTGTACTGGAAGGTAAATAAAACGCGGATATTATTGAGTTCTCAAGGTTATAGATCGTTTGTTTATCCTGGATGTTGTCTGACTAGCAGATAGAGCCTTCTAAACCCCAATTTTCTGCAAGTTTGGAACTGCATTGCCCTTGATGGTCTGAATTTGAACAAACTCAGGAATGAGGTCATGAGCGCTGGGTAGTGATTTATAACTTTTTTTTCCCAAAGTGTTATCTTATAAATTGTTAAGTGTAGTCCAGCGACTGTGTTGCCTCGGGAGGAACGTGTTCGCGTTTACATTCTTGCTACTATTCTAAGAAAATAAGAGTATTGAAACTCTGTATTCGAGACCTTGATGGATTTCTGGATGCAGCCCATAAAGTGTGGAACATATTTTGGACTGATGAATGGTTGCTCGGCCGCACTACTCTGTGGTAATGATGAATTATATCAGCATGACAAGATTTCTGTTTAAAACATTTCTTATTTGAAAATTCACAGATTTGGCTGCTTGATAAATTTTACTAATAAAAGAACCAAGGCTTGGTCTGTCTTAAAGATAAAGATGCACATTCACTTGTGAATATGTGATACATTTTACATGCCAGGATCCATCAATCTTGGTTAAATGCAAAGGTTTCTACCCCAGATCATTGTGTGTCTGTTTACAATCACAATAAGAAGACCATGTGACCAGAGGAATGAGCTTGCGCACGCGCGATAACTTGGCAGGGTAATACTGCTTTGTAGAAAGTGGAAAGGTCGGTGATCAAATCTTAAGAAAAGGTAGAATACAGTACATCCCATTTCAAGAAAAATGAAAGTTTTTTTTTTTTTTTTTTTTGACAAATATCATTGTACCTGGAGCAGGCGTCATTGACACTCTCGTACAGGAGTAAGCAAATTGCTTCCGAAAGTCTTTGTGGCCAATTCCATTTCAATTTCATGACGTAATACTGTATTTCATGTTTGTTTAATATGCTGGGATGGTGAATACACCCATATACAAACAAGATTGAGAACACCAAAGCAATGATCCAGAAAAACAACTGAAAAAAGAATCACATCAGATTGAGGAGTGTAACTATTATTTTGTTTCTGTGCATGTTATGTCATGTTGAGTGAATACCCAGAGCCACCGGGCTTTCATTAGTGTCTGACTAACACAGTGGTGCGTGATGGCGACATTCTCCTTCATACGATTGCTGCCATTATAAGTCATCAACTCATCAACAAATCAGCTGCTTTGCACATTTTAAATTGGTCACAAAGGGACCTCAGTCAACATCTTTTATTAGCCTCATTCATTCCTCCAGTTTTCTTAAACAATTTCATTAATGTGAAAAGATTCAAAATGCAAACACAATGGAACTCAACAAACTTGAATGTTTTATGATTCACTAGCGTGACTTTAAATTACAAATTGCTTGTGCTGTACTCGCTCGTGTATTGCCAGCATATTGCTAATTTGGTTGAATTGAATGTAAATTGTTTTTGTCTGTTGTTCCCAGTTTGACATTTTCATGGCCCGAGATGAATGCGCGGACTGCGCTGATGTAGACTAAGGGACCCGGCGGTTCATTCATTTTCTGTAACCACTTAATCCTAATTAGGGTCGCGAGGGAGGCTGGTGCCCATCCTAGCCGATTCTGGGCGAGGGCGGGGTACACCCTAGACAGCTCGCCGGGCCATCGCAGGGTGGAAACACGCTGACGGCTTTGCAGCTACTCTTGTCGAAAGTGAGAAATGGTTCTTTTACATGAACCTCACACCATAGACAGTGAGAGACATGGCCGGCCTTTGATAACCCAGTTAGCTGCACTGCTGTGGGGCATTGACAACCTTGTGGAGAGTGGGGCTCGAACCCCCAACCTTAAGATCAGTGATCCAGCACCTACTAGTATACCAGGGGTGTCAAACTCATGCCACAAAGGGCCATGTGGCTGCAGGTTTTTGTTTCAACCAAGCAGCAGCACACCTGACTTGGCTCATTTAAATCAAGTGATTTGAGTCTTCAGGCAGTTGATTGGTTAGCCTCTGTACAGAGCATATAGATTGACCAATCAACTGCCTGAAGACACAAATCAGTTAATTAAATGAGCCAAGTCAGGTGTGGTGCTGCTTGGTTGAAACAAAAACCCACAGCCACATGGTCCTTTGCGGCATGAGTTTGACACCCCTGATCTATACCACTCGGCGACCACTGTCCTGGATCCGGCGGTATGAAATTCCAAATCTGTAAGCATGATCAAAAAATGTAATTTGCTCTGTAGTGCATACACGTTCTTTTTTTAACGTTATTTATGTAATTTTCACTTAATGGCACAGTGCTTAATGCATCTGGCTCACAGCAAGAAGGTCATGGGTTCGATTCCCAGCTCGAGTGTTTCTGTGTGCAGTTTGCATGCCCTCCCTGTGCTTGTGTGGGTTTCCTCCAGGTACTCCGGTTTCCTTCCACAATCAAAAAATATGCACAGTAAGCTAATTCGCTATTCCAAATCACCCTTAGGTGTGAGTGTATGCATGAATGGTTGTGTGAATGTTGGTCCAGCGATGGCCCGGCAAGCTCTCCAACGTGTATCCCACCCTTGCCCAGAGTTGACTGAAATGGGTGCCACGCTCTCCATGACCCTCATTAGGATTAAATGGCTTAGAAAATGAAGAATGAATCCTTTGCCCTCGATTTTAACCTTTCAAGATCATTCAAGGTCAAAAAGGTTTGTGCTGTTTTAAAGTATTTTTATGGTTTCCTCTCTATCCCTTATTGCATTAATAGGTCTGTGTGACTTTGTTTCTCAGATTTAAGCAATTTCATTTTTAACATGGGAAATGTCAATGCCGAAAAATTTGTGATCTAACCTTGATCTTTAACCCTGATGTTCCAAAATCAAGTCATCTCTGGGATTCAGGTTGGGTAGTTTCGCCACCAAGTTTGGTGAAAATCTTTGCATCGGTGTGGTCAGGCTTTTGCTAAAAGAAAAGCTGATCAACATATAGACTGACAAACGAATGCTGATGATTACAATTGTTCTGCCCAAACTCTGATTTGAGGCTGTGGTAATAACGTGTGGACATGTCATGGACAGTAATGAATACAAAGACACAAAAAGGGACTGAAAGTGTGGACAGCACTGTGTTACAGTGGTTGCTTCACACTGTTGTTGCACACCAAAAGTGCTTTGATTTTGAATCTGATGGCTGACTGGGACCCTTCAGTATAAAATTTGCATGTTATCCCTTGGCCTATCTGTTTCCTGGCTTGGTCTGCCCAAGGTCCTGCCCAGTGTGTACCCTGCCTCCCATCTCTCTCATGTAATTGGCTGTAGCTCACACTGTAGAAGCAAATCAAGTAAAAATAGTCAAAACGTTATTCCTTCAAGGTATATGAGTAAATTAATATACAGGGATCCCTCACTTTTCGTGGTTAATGGGGACCGAGACCCCACCTCGACCGCCAATTACTGCGAAGTAGGATCAACCCCCCCCCCGATTGACGTATACATACATGTATATGTGTATATAATATCAAAAAATACATATTAAACACTATAAATGCTTATAATAACAATTAAACATTCAATATAATGCATTAGGTGTAAATAAAACATAAATACACACACAGATGCGCACCTCATAAAAATGTAAGTAGTTTTGTTGGGACATTTTGGGTTGGGTTTTTTTTTTTTTTTTTTTTTTTTTTTGTATAATTGGCCTTGTTTTGTGCCATTTTCCTTAATTTCCTTTTTTTTTTTATTCGATCAATATTTTTGGAAAACCCGCAATGCACTATGCACATGGATCCCTCACTTTCCGCAGTTAATTGGAACCGAGATCCACCCCGCGACCACTGAATTCCGCAAAGTAGGATCAACCCCCCCCCCCCACCCCATGACTGACGTATACGTACATGTATATGTGTATATAATATCAATAAATACATATTCAATGCTATACTTGCTTATAACAATTAAACATTAAAAAATAATGCATAAGATGTAAATAAAATATAAATACACACACACAGATGGTATTGCAAGAAAGAGAAGAAGACACACATACAGATGCACGCACTCAGATATGCACCTCACAAAAATGTAAGTAGTTTCGATGGGAGGCTTTGGGCTGTTTTTTGTTTTGTGTTTGTTTAGTTTTTTGTTGTTGTTGCATAATTGGCCTTGTTTTTGCGGCATTCTCCTCAACTTTCCCCCTATTCTTCCTTAATTTCCTTATTTTTTAATTCAATGAATATAAAAAAAAAAACGCAATACACTGAAGCCGCATGAATTGAAGCGCAAAGTAGTGAGGGATCCCTATATATATATATATATATATATATATATATATAATTTTTTTTTTTTTTTAAGTAATCTATTACTTAAAGAATACTAAATGGTAATGACAGCATTTGTGCAGTAGTGACACGGACTTGTTAAACATAGAGGTTGGCAAAAGAAAACTTGCTGAACAATTAAAAACCCGCTGTGCATGGTGCAGTTTGGATGGATGAAATGAGAACATGGTAAGTGCATGGTGTGATCTGATTGGTCATAACAATAACGTAGTGAGTGAAGAATCAAGTGAATAACAATGTTTAATTCACTGTTACTGCATCAACAAATTCTACAGAGTAGCTACTCGACTGGCTTAGCTGCTGGTGCTCGAAATTGCAATAAGGTCAAACTAATTAATTCACCAAAAAAAACGTGTCCGTGAAGCTTGTTTGTTGCTCACCACTGTCTCATTTTTATTTTTTCCTCATTTTCTCGCCAGCTCTTTTTTGCACTTCCAGAATTGGAACACACGTCTCATATTTTATTTTCTATTAACTGTGCTACACACACTAGTCAACCACTATACTATTACCGCATCACTTCAGTGTGCTGCCACCTGCTGGCACCAGCACAAATCGTTATAGACTGTTTGATTTGGACAACAAACTAGCCGTGGAATCCTATGCGTCATTTGCTGCATTTTATAGCTAACTGGCGTCTTTTGTGTGTATCTCTATCAGTAGTTGTCTGTCCGTAGGGGGACCCGACCCAACTTTTGACACTAGACAATTTTCTGGTTTGTATACACAGCTGTAATGACCCTGTGTGCAGTTACCTAGCTTCATTTGTCACACTTCTTGTTTTTGTTCTTCTTCCTTTGCGTGTTCCCATTGGTCGTTGCCATAGAGATCAACCTTCTCAATATCGCCCTTAACCATGCATTTATTTTTAACACCGCACCTCTTTTTGTGTTTAAAACTATGCATTTTTATAAAGAATATTCTTTATTAGTCATTAAATCCTCTTACGCCTTCTTTAATGCTAAAGAAAAGAAGCAACGATCTTGATACTTTTTTATTAATTTTTTTAAGAACAGAGAATGCAGAATGCTGAAGGAGCTCCCGCTCGTCCCCCAACCTCTAATGAGTGTTCAGCACCTCATAGAATAATTAAGTATTAATTACTCCCAGATGGTACCCTTAACCCCTGTGCTATTCCTGGGTCTGCGTGCACCACATGGGGAATTATGCTTTACTTCCTTATCGAACCTTATTGTTATTGTTTGTACAGGAAGAAAAAAAGCTGAAAAATATAAAAGTTATACACAAAAACTTTCATGGGCTAAATTTAATCTTGCATTATTGCTGATATACCATGTATACAATAAGATGCTCATCAACTCGGAGATTTTATGAGCGTTATTCATTAAGAAGGTGGACGTCAGGGGACTACTGTTAATATGGTAGTGTGTGTTCAGGTGCGGTTGCTTAATCTCCTGTGATCGATTGAATATTTGCTTGTGCAGGAGGACAAGGCCAGAACAAAAGTGAAGGTGAATAGAAGCATGAGTAAACTTTGGATGAGGTGAAGCGCAAAGGCTTCATCGGCTGTCAGAGTGGAGAGAAGAAATAGTTTCGTTGAGGTTGCAATCTGATAGAGATACAACAGCATTGTTTTGAACGGGACATTTTTAGAAGCTGATTCCTGTGTGTGTGTGTGTGTGTGTGTGTGTGTGTGTGTGAATTAGGGATGAAGTGGGCTGCTCTAGGGAGCTGACTCCAAGGATAAAGAAAGACAGCGCAGTGATAGAACTAATGCTGGGGGAAGTATCAGGACATTTTCTACTCGCCCTACTCACCCGCCGCGCACACACACACACACACACACACACACACACTCTCTCTCTCTCTCTCCCTCTCTCTTTCCCAATGTCACTGACCTGGGTGAAAGTAACCGGTCTGACACATAGTCCAACATTAAGAGCAAACACAGGAGCATGAAAAGAAAAAGAGACACAGAGTGTGTGAGAGATAGATGGAAGCAGACAGAGCACCGATAGTAGTGTTATTGCTTTGGAGAGCAACATCATGGACTGCCATCAAAACACAGACACCAGAGAACATATGACTCCAAAACAGGGATTTTCAATGATCAAACACCAAAGGTGGAAATACTATGAATGCATGTAAAATGGTGTGTGTGTGTGTGTGTGTGTGTGTGTGTGGGTGTGTGTTTATCTGTGTGGGTGTGTGTTTATCTGTGTGTGTGTGTGTGTGTGTGTGTGTGTGTGTGTGTGTGTGTCAGGGCTAGTTTGTTGTGTAATTGTTGGTGCCCTTGAAGAAAATGTTCAAAAAATGAAGGTGTAAAGCAAAAGAGTGCGTCCTACACTGGGTCTCATTGATCAAACTGGATACAGACAAGTGTATTTGTGAATCATTCGAAGGAGAATTTATACATCATGAAATTCCGCTTCTTCTGGAAAACATGTTTGCGAACACTAATTTGAAGGTCGTTTAGTGACTTGCTCATTTATTTAACTTTTGTTGCAACAAAGAAAGCATTGGGGGGAAACATTCATAAATTAAAACAAAAATACTGTTTTGACTAGAAATTTAAAGGTCAGATATTATCCCCAATTTCAGAATTTTATTTTTCATTTCAGACATCAATTGAGCACCAAAGTACAATTCCTAACCCAAGAATAATAATAACAACAATAATAATAATAATAATAATAATAATAAACTTTCCACAAACCTTACTTTATCAGGAAAATGCTGGATTTCAGGGTGGCTTGTTTGACTTCCTCCTCCCATGTATGGTCTGTCCACTCTGTGTTCTTCCTCTGTTCTGATTGGTTACTTGAAAACTTCATGCTTCAAATATTTAGACTCCGAGTGGGACAGATGGTGTAACTAGAGGGATGGGACTTGGGTTTGTGTGTAGAAAGTGAGCAAATCAGAAGATACAGGTGCACTCGATGTGCCCAGATGATAAACCTAAACATGTGATAGCCTTGTTATTTGACATTAGCGCATCATGCATCATGGCTATTCCACACTATAAAAACATTTAATGGGTCAAAATGTTAAAAACAAAAAGGCACAATACCACCCCATTAAACTTTGTAGTTCAAATTTTGATTAAAGCATTTCCTCCAATTAATATTAGTTCAAGTTCTTGCCAATATTTAATAAAAATTTGGATGAATTCTGTTACAGACTGTGGGACACGGTGTGTTCAATATCCTAGAGTATATGTTTCAGTAGAACAATAGATCTGAAATTATTAAAAAAAAAAAAAAAAAAACTTCATTCATTTTCTAACATGCTTAATTATGCCAGTGAGGGTCTCGGGCGGGGGGCGGGGGGAACTATCTCAGCCAACTCTGGACGAAGGCACCCCGAACAGCTCGCTATGCTATGCCATCACAGGGCCAACACACATACAACCATTTACACTCACACATGAGGTGATTTGGAACCGCCAATCAGCCGACTGTGCATGTTTTTAGACTGTGCGAGGAACTTGGAGCGCGGGAAGGAAACCTATACAAGTACGGAGAGAACATACAAACGCAACACAGAAACACCGTGAACCCGGGAATCTAACCCAGGCTTTCTTGCTTTGAGGCTGACATGCTAACCACTGCGCCACCGTGCCACCCCGACTTCATTCAGTCTACAGTAATAATCAGAACATTTGCAGAAATAAGGAGAAGGTGAGGATGAGGATATAAATGTTTTCTTTCTGCTTCCTGCCATTTCATGTATTTAAACTCCTTATCACATAACAGTGAGGAGAATGTGTGTGTCTCTGTGTGTGTGTGTGTGTGTGTGTGTGGGTGTGTGTGTGCCTGCAGCGATATGTTTCTTCATGTGCATGATTTTTTTTTTTCATTAAACAGATCCTTCACTGTGCATATTCATGTCTTAATTGAATTATGCGGCCCTCGGGTTCCCGCATTCCTCATGTCCTGGTCCTGTCATAGCAGAGTGTGTGTGTGTGTGTGTGTGTGTGTGTGTGTGCCATCCTGTCACCTCGCATCACTTGACAATTTCTTCCACAGTGCCCAGGGTTCCAAAGGTACAGCCCTCTATAATACAGACAGGCCAAAAAGTGCATGAGGAGATACGGAAAATATCCGGTCAGGTTAATAGAGATGGAATGTGGATCAGATTTTTTTTTTTTTTTTAAAGGAAAAGATAACCCCCACAAGCTTGAGTTGAGATTACGGATTTAGTTCCATAAAGTGATAAGACTCGTCAGTCGCTCTTTTTGTTCTCTCAGACAGAATAAAGTCCCCAAGATCATGTCTTATCAGGCTGCCGCTTAAATCGAGCAATCGCTGCATGGAGCAGCAGTCAGGAAGCACAAATCACAAAAGATGGACTCAATGAAGTGGAACACGTATAGTTCTCAGTGCCTCGGTGATGGAATGGAAAAATAGATGGAAATAAATGATATACGAGTCGTACAGTAAATGTTATGATGAAAAGCTGTAAAGTGTTAAAAGGGTGACAAATAAATACTTCCTCCATGGGCGGTACTAACAGGACTCAAAAAAAAAAAATTCAGAAAGAGAGTTAGAGTTGCCTTTTCTGCCCGTGTGCTTTATAATGCTGAATATGCTGCGTTTATGAGCTAATTGTAAAATGTAAAAATCGTATTGGTGTAAGTGTGTATTCCCTCAGTGCAGCTAACTGGGTTATCAAAGGCGGGCCATGTCTGTCACTGTCTATGGTGAGAGGTTCATGTAAAAGAACCATTGCTGACTTTCGTAAAGAGTAGCTGCAAAGTCGTCAGCGTGTTTCTGTCCCTTGCTAAAAAGGGTTGTGACAGGAAGGGCATCCGACGTAAAAACCTCTGCCAAATCAAACGTGCGAATCAGATGATTCGCTGTGGCGACTCCCGAGTAAAAGGGAAAAAGCCGAAAGGAAGAAAGACATTGGTGTAAGTGTGTATTAATGTCATGCGTACTCACTTATATGCTGAAATATTCTACTACTTGTGTCATGAAGGGCTGGAACCTATCTCAGCCGACATTACGTGAAGATGATGCCATTTGAGGACACACACACACACACACACACACACACACACACGCAGTGTGAAAAGTTGTGTGTAAATGTTGCTGCAGCCCCTCTGCCAATCAAATAGTAGGATTAGCGAGTAGGATTAAACGGTCTGGCAATTGAGTGAGTGAGTGTGTGAGTGCATGAGTGAGTGCATGATGAAGTGAGGGAGTGAGGGACTGTTGGAGTGTGTGAGTGAGGGAGTGTGTGAGTGAGGGAGTGTGTGAGTGAGGGAGTGTGTGAGTGAGGGAGTGTGTGAGAGAATGAGTGCGTGAGAGAATGAGTGCGTGAGAGAATGAGTGCGTGAGAGAATGAGTGCGTGAGAGAATGAGTGCGTGAGAGAATGAGTGCGTGAGAGAATGAGTGCGTGAGAGAATGAGTGCGTGAGAGAATGAGTGCGTTGGAGTGTGTGAGTGAGAGAGTGAGAGAGTGAGAGAGTGAGAGAGTGAGAGAGTGAGTGAGTGAGAGAGTGAGTGAGTGAGAGAGTGAGTGAGTGAGAGAGTGAGTGAGTGAGAGAGTGAGTGAGAGAGTGAGTGAGTGAGAGAGTGAGTGAGAGAGTGAGAGAGTGAGTGAGAGAGTGAGTGAGTGAGAGAGTGAGTGAGCGAGTGAGAGTGAGTGAGTGCATGAGAGAGTGAAAGAGTGAGAGAGTGACTGAGTGACAGAGTGAGTGACTGAGAGAGTGAGTGAGTGCATGCGAGAGTGAGTGAGTGACTGAGAGAGTGAGTGAGTGAGAGAGTGAGTGAGAGAGTGAGTGAGAGAGTGACTGAGTGAGAGAGTGACTGAGAGAGGGAGTGACTGAGAGAGGGAGTGACTGAGAGAGGGAGTGACTGAGAGAGGGAGTGAGAGAGGGAGTGAGAGAGTGAGTGATGATTGAGAGTGGAAAGCCATGAAATAATTCTTGGTATTGTATCCCTGAGTTCTTGCGCTGTTGCCTGGGATAAGTTGAATGATTGTTGCAGGACTGGAACATGCAGCACAGAAGACTCTGTTTTATATGAAAAACACAGCGGTTCCTCAAAAAACTACCAAAAACCAGAACATTGCCAGAATTCCTGCAATCACATCTTTTTTCCAGCGATGTTGATGTTTAATGTGAGCATTACCGGAAGCTCGTAGTCGCATGTACAGGATTTTAGTGTTTAGTCTTTTAGTCTTAGTTTTTTTTTTGCAGTTACATGACTGGTTAATAAGCAGGTGTACAGATGACTCATCAGCCGTTAATATATGGACTTCATTATCTGCTGACACTCCGAGGATTAGTCCACAAGATTATGAAAGCATTATTTAAGTATTAATTCATTCCTATTTCTGGATGTTATTGTAAGAGATGTAAAAAACAAACAAAAAAACAAAAACAAAACGCATATGTGTGTGTTTGTGTTCTAATCCATCTGGACGTTATTTGCATAGTATCACGAAGAAGGCGATCTAATCTCATACATATTGAATATGTAGCTCCATCTGCAGATGCATTAAATGATGCGAGGATTATAAGATCTCCATTTTCAGTTCCAGATAAGCTATAGAGAAAATTGCAGAAAAATATGGCGAGGCGTTGTCAATTATTCTTTTTGCGTACTTTCAGAGGATTAGAAAGTGTTAGCATAATACTCCAACATTTTTATATTTAATCTCATCAAATTCACCAAATCTGTACCAAATATGTATGATTACAACAGAGACAGACCGCGAGTTGATTTAAAACTCACTTAGAATGTTAATGTAAGAGCTGATGTTGACTTCAGGTGAGAAAATAATGATCATGAAATATGTCTTCTGCGGCTATGAAATACAGGGATCCCTCACTTTTCACGGTTAATTGGGACCAAGATCCCCCCCCGCGACCACCGAAATTCGCGAAGTAGGATCAACTCCCCCCAGCTGACGTATACATGTATATGTGTATATAATATCAATAAATACATATTTAACGATATCATCTTTTACTTTCGGCTGCTCCCTTCAGGGGTCGCCACAGCAAATCATCCGCCTCCACCTCACCCTGTCCTCTGCATCTTCTTTTCTGACTCCAACGACCTTCATGTCTTCCTCGAGGCCTTCTGCCTGGTAGTTCCAACCTCAGCATCCTACTGCCAATATACTCACTATCCCTCCTCCGTACATGTCCAAACCATCTCAATCTCGCCTCTCTGACTTTGTCTCCATAAATACATATGTAACGATATAAATGCTTATAATAACAATTAAACATATGAAATATTGCATTAGATGTAAATAAAATATAAATACTGTACACACATATACAGATGTGTGTGCACGCACTCAGATGTGCACCTCACAACAATGTAACTAGTTTTGATGGGAGGTTTTGGGTTGTTTTTTGTTTTGTGTTTGTTTAGGGTTTGTGGGGGTTTTTTTGTTTTGTTGCATAATTGGCCTTGTTTTTATGGCATTTTCTGTAAAAGTTTTCCCTATTCTTCCTTAATTTCCTTATTTTTTAATTCGATGAATATTAAAAAAAAAAAAAAATTAAAATAAAGGCAATGTACTGAAGCCACGTGAATTGAAGTGCGAAGTAACAAGGGATCCGTGTGTATAAGTATTCATCCTTATACTTTCCACAGCATGATAACGGAACAGCTTTGTTTTTCCACCTGTCAATCAGAATGACTCACTCTCTCACACATGGAGGAGGAAATATAGTTCTCCTGCCTATGACATAGCATAAGTAAATAAAATATTTAATGTATCTCATAGGACTCACTGTCACCCTGGTTGTCTTTATATGTTTATGATGTAGGGAATGCTTGCTAATGGGGAGGACCTAGCAAAATACTGACAGATGAAAATGGGGTGGGGGTGGGGGGGCGGGGGGGTGTCAAAAGTTGTAATAATATATTAGATTTATATAAGAAATTGTACACAAAATATCTATAGTATAAATATTTATTTATGAAACTCAACAGCTGCTTTAAGTGCTTCAACATAAATAGAAATGTAAAGGGGCGTCACACAGGAATCAATGAGCAACAAGCGGCCATGAAAAGTCAATCAGTGGCATCAAAACGATCGACGAGAGACAAGAATTTTTTCAAGTGACATGAAGTAGGCCGGGACAAAGTTCAACTGATCAGAACTTTCATGCTACACTATTCAAGCAGAATCAGAGCTTCAATTCACCAATCAGAGCTTAACAATGCAGCTGATTGACAAATGGTGGCAATCATTTTGTGCCCCAAAACATTTTCCGTCCAGAAACAATGAACACAAGTTGAATTGTTCCACCGACATTAACACGAAACAACAGCTCATTATTGCTATATCTAAATATTCTGTGCTTCACACAGAATTTTCATTCATTCATTCATTCATTCATTTTCTGAACTGCATAATCCTAATTAGGGCTGCGGGAAGGTTGGCGTCCATCTCAGCCGACTCTGGGTGAGGGCAGAGTACACCCTAGACAGCTCACCAGGCCATCGCAGGATGGAAACATATTGACGACGGTGCAGCTCCTCTTTACGAAAAGGTTCTTTTACATGTTTCTCGCCATAGACAGCGAGAGACATGTCTGGCCTTTGATAACCCAGTTAGCTGCACTGGGGGATGGTGTGGTGTGGTGGTGGTGGTGGTGTTGGTGGTAGGCCTCCGTCAGTCTCGAAGGACTATGGCTGCACTCTGGCTGGTATCCCGGCTGGTGATACTCTCCAGTGCGTAGAGCCGGGGGGGGGTAATGGAGGACGGGCTGTTACCTAAGCAGCAAGTCCCCTCTCTCGGCGACACCAGAAGGATCCAATGGAAGGGCAAGTGCTGATACGACTGGGTTCCAGTGCCGCTGCAGGAGTTGCCAGAACATTACTGTGAATGAACTGCCTCAGGGGACACCGACTCCCGATTACTCTTGTCGAAAGTCAGCAATGGTTCTTTTACATGCCTCACACCATAGCCTTTGATAACCCAGTTAGCTGCACTGGGGGGGACAGTGACAACCCTGTGGGGAGTGGCGACTCGAACCGCCAACCTTAGGATCAGCGATCCAGCACCTTATCCCACTAGACCACCACTGACCACTGCACTGGGGGGACAGCAGTGACAACCATTGACAGTTGGGCTTGAACCCCTAACTGTGGGATCAGTGATCCAGAACGTTACAACTGGGCCATCACTGCCCTTCACACAGAATTTATATGAGGATTATAACGGGAAGCATGATTTTTGGGTCCACTTTAGGAAATAGTTGTCATTTTTCTGAGTACTGTACAGTGTATATATATATATATATATATATATATATATATATATATATATATATATATATATATATATATATATATATATATATATATATATATATATATATATATATTTATACATGTTCAGGCTTTCTGGATTATGAGACACAAGAGGTTCTACTCTATGAACTTCACACCATAGACGGTGAGAGACATGGCCGGCCTTTGATAACCCAGTTAGCTGCACCGATGGGACAGTGACAAGCTGTTCAGGGTGGGGCTTAAACCCCCAAATTTAGGATCAGTGATCCAGTACCTTTACCACCAGACCACCACTGCCCATGGACAAAATAATCTAAAATAATATAAGATGATAATCAATGCTGTCATGGGTCTATTGGGGGAACGAGATGCTGCTCACAGCTTCACTTGAAAAAAATTTAATGCCAGAACCGTGCGAGAAGGTTACCTAGGCGGTAAGAGCTGAGGACACTTTAGTGACAACACAATTTGGTGACCTCGCATGTCAGTGACAAAAATATTTGTTGTCACTTGTTGCTTCCTATGTCGATGCTGCTTTAGGTTAATTGCCAACTCGAATTATCCACAGGTGCAACTGCACGTGTGAATGGCTGTCTATCTCTCCGTGAGAGTATCAGGATAGATTGGCAACCCAGGGTCTGTATCCTTATTTTAAAATGCACTTTGAAACAATAAAAAGAGTTTGAAAAGAGTTTCCCACATATTCTGTGATTAAAGTTTGGGGGTCTTCGAGACTTGGGCTGGTTTTGCTGAGGCAACCAGTTCTTGGACCAAATGATGGTTGTTTAAAATCAACACCACTTGTCAACGAGTTGCAGAGGAATGATGTAATTCCCCGGCCACACTTAAAGACGTCCACAAGTTTTTTTTTCTTTTTCTTTTTTGAAGGCCTTTGAAAGCTCTTTAAATCTTGGCATGATGACATCACATACTTTAATAGCAAGGAGAACACCAGAACTCTAAATGTCAGATTTAAATAAAATAGTATTTTCCTTTTTCTTAAAATAGGAGGTTCTAATCGATGCCACCTAATAGGAAACACCTGATTCTAACCGTAAAAGTGTGTGAAAAGTAATGGTAAGGTCTCACATAGGCAGTTGATGCACAAGAACCGACTGAGCTGGGACTACTGTGGTCATTCTAGCGGATTTTGGTGGTCATCTGGAGACATTTGTAAGGAGACATCACTTGATCTGGCTGTAGAACCACGGCAAAGTTTTTTTTTTTTTTCTCGTGAATTTAGTCGTGTCCAATTCCCGCCCATCGGGTATTGCCTTCCCTATCACACAATCACCACCGGCCAGGGAGGGGCAAACACATGCACATGCCTCCTCCATGACATGCAGTGCTAGCCACCTGCCTCTTTTTGAACTGCAGCACCATGAATATTTGGGTGTGGTCTAACACACTATGATGGAAAGTGTTATCTGTCTCCTTGTACGAATGAGCTCACAGACGCCCATGATTGGCTGGCGATCACTATGAATGATAGGGGAATAAGTGTATGTCATCCCTCCCACTCAAAGGACCTCAGCCAATTAGCTCCCATGGACTCCCAGCCACGGACAGCTGTGGCATTAAACCGGATTCAAACTTATGATCTCCTCAGCAAATTTCAATATGAACGAACTTTCCCGGACCAGAAGCAACACCCATCAGTCTTTCAACGTAAGCTGGTATTGCATGACCCGTTGATTCTGAAATGGGTCTGACGGCTAAAGCTCATGCACAGTCTCAGGATCGCGAAGTCAAAAGAAATTCCTGGTGCATAAACAAAAGTTGGGGCAGTGCCGGCCTAGGGATATAGGTGCCGGATCACTGATCCTAAGGTTGGGGGTTCAAGCCCCACCCACCACAGGTTGTCACTGTCCCTCCCCAGTGCAGCTAACTGGGTTATCAAAGGTCAGCCATGTCTCTCACTGTCTATGGTGTGAAGTTCATGTTAAAGAACCATTGCTGACTTTCAACAAGAGTAGCTGAAAGCCGTCAGCATGTTTCCACCCTGCGATGGCCTGGCGAGCCATCCAGGGTGTACTCTGCCCCTCGCTCGGAGTCGGCTGGGATGGGCGCCAGCCTCCCCGCGACCCTAATTAGGATTAAGCAGTTACGGAAAATGAACTGAACTAAACAGAAGCTTTCATTAGCACTGACTTTGTGTTCTTGTACAATAATTAACAAGATATTGCTGGAAGTATAGTTAATGATCAAAGGTTTGGAGGGGAAAATAAAGGAAAAGCCTTATTTTAATCTTGCATTCTGGCATTTAAGAAGAACGCAATGCTGTGCTGTGATGCTGGTTACCGAGGTGCCGGTATAAAGATGTGAGCGAACCGATGTCCTTGTGTGGCACATTCAGACACAGGAGTCAATATTGTTTTTCACTTTCCAAGCTTGTGAATTGTTACCTCTAGGTTTCCATAGCAACTGCTAGCAAAGGATGTCGAGATGAGATGGGCTTGAGTGAGCTGGTCCCATAAGACTTATGGACCGTGCAGGAACATTTTCATTCCAGCCTGACAGATCTCCATTCAGTCAGGCACATGGAGGGCTTGGAGTGTCAAGAATCTGCAACGCTCACAGGCGCTCAGTGTGACACCTCAGGTTTAGCCGATAAAGGAAAGAAAAGTCTTGTTATAGCTCTATAAAATGAGGCCGCGACATAAAATTCTTTCAAGCAGTCGAAGCAGTGGCATTGCTTTCTAAAAGGAAATGGCGTAGCAAAGAAAAAAAAAACATCTCGGCATTGACTTGTAACTAATTAATTTGTATAATCTGACAGTTTTTTTGGGTCTCAGCAATCAAGTAATGAGCTTTAGTTCTGGGGGGACTTCTGGCCTCAGGGTCCGGTCCTAATCCAGTTAACCTTCAGGTCACATCAGTAGAGAGCATCATTATCTCAACAAGAAAAGAGAAAAGCTTTAAGCAGATATAAACATCGGGTTCAGCCACTGGACCAGTACTAAACAAGAACATTACTCTGCCTTTATCAGCCTAATTAAACACTTGGGATGGAGTGGCCATAGCAAATCAAAAGAGGTGCCATGAGCAAGAAAGGATGCAGTCTTCCTGAAAGATGATCTTTGACTAAAGGAAAGAATTGTTCTTATCCTATAATAATAATTATAATAATAATCATAATTATAATACCTCCATTTCACTGGAGCGCAGCAGACTTACGGAAGCAAAAATGTTGTCATCCGTAAACATTCCACAATTATTCCCTCATCTTCCGTGTCATTCCGTATCATTCCGTGTCATTCCATGTGATTCCGTAGTTATTCCTCAAGTCTTTCTCCACTTCTGTATGCTTCCGGCAGGCCAAAAAATTCCGTGAGTGTTCCGTGCTCTACACACCACACACCATCAGCACCATCAGCAGCATCAGCAGCAGCATCAGACTGAGCGCTTGCCGGGTGCTTTTCCCCGCACTTTAAGACATGGCCCCTGAAGACCGATCGATGGCAAACCGTGAGTATTTCACCTTCTTCTGATTCACCGATTCACTGCTGACTGTGGTTTTCTTGAGACCTCGATCGGGTCTGCATGATCATCCTCCCCGTGCCGATGATCACGTGTGCGCGGACGGAGTTGAGAGCGCGCCGCATGCACAGCCATGTTTAACGCATCACCTTATAATAAATGATCAAGCAAATACAAAGCGGGGTTCAGAGATCAGTGGGTCTTAAACACGGGCTCAAGTGCATGCTTTCATACAGCACATGCTCGATCACAGGGATTTCCACTTTTCCGTCGGGTTTTCACCCATTTTCCGTGCAAAAATGCCAAACCGCTTCTGTAGACTGCGTTCCGTGCCTTTCCGCTACGATCGTTGCATGCCGTGTTCCAGTGTAATGGGGGCATAAAATAAGCAAGCTCGGACATAATTTCACATTATTACATATGTTGATTAATTACACACTACCCTACCTGAGTCCCAAAAATTATTAGGTGTGGAAGGCCCGAGTCAAAGGTCACAAGATTTTGAGAGTTGGAGCACGTACAACTTTGAACTGGGTGCTGCTAGGTATACTGTTACTATTCATTCATTTTCTGAACCGCGTCATCCTAATTAGGGTCACGGGGAGGCTGGTGCCGATCCCAGCCCATTCCGGGCGAGGGCAGAGTATACTCTGGATGGCTCACCAAGCCATCGCAGGGCAGAAACACGCTGACAGCTATGTAGCTACTCTTAAGGAAAGTCAGCAATGGTTCCTTAACATGAACCTCACACCATAGACAGTGAGAGGCATGGCTGGTCTTTGATAACCCAGTTAGCTGCACTGGGGGATACTGCTGCTATTGAACACTAATAAGAGACCATATAGTACTGTATTGACTTTTAAATGAGTCCTATGACATTGAGTGTCCTTGGTGGGTCAATCCTCAACTATTTCTCAAATAGTTCAAACAAGACTATACTATAGAACACACCATAGTGCAAGGGTACATGGGAAATTCCAATCAGTACCCATATTAGGCTCATTATCCATATGCTACATTATCCATGCAGAACATTGCGGGTACCTTGCACTTGTTGAGTGCCCTTAAAGTTATAGACTGGCACGTGCTGAATTTATTGCATGTAGTCTTCATTCGAACCTCCTGTCTGACAAATTTTTCAAGGCCCGGTGGTTGAAACCTCCCAAACTCCTGACTTTTTAATTTGTTGATGTCTGGAGGCTCCCTGTCCAGACGCAGAAATCTCAAATTCCTCTGACCCTACATGAGAAACTTTTTGTGTATTGGTATGACTAATCCACAGGTTTCCAGAAGATCAAGCTGAAACAATTATACAATAACAATACAGTAATTGGAAACTTTGCGTCAATGTACAAGAAGCGGGTGGAGAGCAGCAGCTTTTGCCTAATACCCAGGGCACGATCTCTGACCAATAGGAGGTGCTCTTTCTATTATTACATATTACCCAGTCAGGACAAGATCAGAGTCTCTTACAGCCAAATCCCAGTAACTTAAAACATGCGAGGCAACAGTAAAACTGTTTTCACATCACACCCACACACGAGCGTCTATCCAAACCAGAAAGAGGAGGATGAAACTCTGCCAGGCTCCAGGACTCACTAACAACTAACACTGCCATATCATTTCCACTCACACCCCCCTTCCCTTCTGTTAAAATACCATGACTCATGGTTCTTTTTACAGCCTGTTACTATGCCAGGAGTGCAGGAATCTCATCAGTGAGGCAGCCCTCTTACGTGACAGGAAGAGAATATTGGGGTGGAATGAATGATTTACAGATCATTGACCAAACACATTATAAACTATGTCATTAAAGTACACTAAATCTATATTAAGGCCACTTTCTTTGCAATCCGTGATCTTTGGGGGAGTGTGTGTTCGAGAGAGTGAGAGACAGAGACAGAGAAAGGCAAAGAAACAGACAAAGAGAGAGAGAGAGAGAGAGAGAGAGAGAGAGAATATGGCTAACAACATTATTCATTCCGTCATTCATTCGTTTTCTGAACCGCTTAATCCTAATTAGGCTTGTGGGGAGGCTGATGCCCATCCCAGCCGACTCTGGGCAAGGGCAGAGTACACTCTGGACAGCTCACCAGGCCATCGCAGGGCAGAAACACGGTGCTATGCAGCTCCTCTTGTCAAAAGTCCACAGTGGTTCTTTTATATGAACCTCACACCATAGACAGTGAGAGACATGGCCGACCTTTGATAACCCAGTTAGCTGCACTGGGGGGACAGCAGTAACAACCGATGACAGTGGGGCTTGAACCCTTGACCTTGGGATCAGCAATCCGGCACCTATACCCCCAGGCCACTGCTCCTAACAACATTACATAAGAATATACTTCTCATATCTTCTATATACTTGAGTTGTTTTACTTGATTCCATAATTACATAATACACTCACACTCATTTATTACGCACTCATTTGTCAAACCGCTTAAATAGTACTATGCTCGCGAGAAGGCTGGGGCCTAGCTCAGCCAACTTTGGGTGAAGGTGTGAGACACCCTGAACAGCTTGCACACACACACACACACACACACACACACACACACACACACACAGTCTCACTCATATCTAGGGGCAATTTTAAACAGCCTAATGTTCATGTATTTGGATTGCAGGAGGAAACCAGAGTACTCAGAGGAAACCCATGCAAGCACAAAGAGAACCTGCAAACTTCACATAAAAAGGCCCTCACCGAGCCAGGTGGAGGACATAGGGTACAACTAACTCCCCCGCCACCACACACATTGTTTTCTTGAATCAAACCAGCGACCTTTAGGTCCCAAAACCCCACTTCCCAAAACCCCACTTCCCAAAACCCCACTTCCCAAAACCCCACTTCATAAAAAAACCCCACTTCTCAAAACCCCACTTCTCAAAACCCCACTTCTCAAAACCCCACTTCTCAAAACCCCACTTCTCAAAACCCCACTTCATAAAAACCCCACTTCCCAAAACCCCACTTCCCAAAACCCCACTTCCCAAAACCCCACTTCCCAAACCCCACTTCCCAAACCCCACTTCTCAAAACCCCACTTCTCAAAACCCCACTTCTCAAACCCCACTTCCCAAAACCCCACTTCCCAAACCCCACTTCTCAAAACCCCACTTCTCAAAACCCCACTTCATAAAAACCCCACTTCTCAAAACCCCACTTCCCAAAACCCCACTTCTCAAAACCCCACTTCTCAAAACCCCACTTCATAAAAACCCCACTTCTCAAAACCCCACTTCTCAAAACCCCACTTCTCAAAACCCCACTTCCCAAAACCCCACTTCCCAAAACCCCACTTCTCAAACCCCACTTCTCAAAACCCCACTTCTCAAAACCCCACTTCTCAAAACCCCACTTCCCAAAACCCCACTTCATAAAAAACCCCATTTCTCAAAACCCCACTTCATAAAAAACCCCACTTCCCAAAACCCCACCTCCCAAAACCCCACCTCTCAAAACCCTACCTCTCCAAACCCCCTTTCCCAAAACCCCACTTCCCAAAACCCCACTTTCCAAAACCCCACTTCCCAAAACCCCACTTCATAAAAAACCCCACTTCATAAAAAACCCCACTTCATAAAAAACCCCACTTCTCAAAACCCCACTTCATAAAAAACCCCACTTCCCAAAACCCCACTTCATCAAGCCATGGCTGCCCCAGGCAGATGAAAATCAAAAGTTCTTGTTTTTGAACCACTCAAGTCTAGCTTTGTTGGTTAAAGTCGCTGTCTTAATTGTATACCAACCAAAACACAACACCCCACTCATCCTCACTTTGCCAAACTGCTTAATCCTACTAGGGTTGCAGGAGGGCTGGCGACTCATCTCATCCAACACTGGGTGAAGGTAAGTGCACACCCTGAACAGCTCACAAGACTATTGCAGGGCCAACACACAACCATTCACGGTCACCCTCACACAAGGGGCAATTTGAAACAGTCAGTTAATCTAGCGTGCATGCGTTCTAGTGTAGGAGGAAACCCGAGTACCTGGAGGAAACACCTGCCCTTTTTCTTTGATGTTTACAAGTAATTATTCTCTTGATGCTTTAATAGTTTACGCCGTAATCTTCGGAAAAATCAGTGCAAGCATTTCCAAAAATATTCCATAAATTCATTTTGTTTAGATCTTGTTTTGGTAAAAACAAACATTTTTAGTATACAATCCTGTATATCATCATGCGTCAAGTGTCAAGTTTCTGCCAAAGAATGAACAGCCAATCAGCATCTCAATGCAGAACACTCAATGAGTATTGTGCTGCATACAGACACCGGACAGTTGGACTACTGGATGGCGGTACAAACCATCCAGAATCAATTGATGGCTTCTGATGCATGTTGCTCTGCCCTGCTTCAGTTCACTTAAAATAAGGGATAATATATAATTAAGTAGATAAATAATAAGAACAAAATCAGGTATATGTACAGTAGTGCACTTGTTATTGGTCCCTGACATTTTGGGCACTCATATTTAGATTTTCAGTCAACCTTAATGTTATTGACTATTTCATGGTAATTTGGGTTCCATGTTGTTACAATACAAAATCTGGTGAATACGAAGCCAGGGCAATGTGATCCGTTACAGGGAAATGCAAACACGTTTTAATTATAGGACATACTGGAACATAAAGCTGTTTTATTCTATTGTACTTTCTAGACGTGAAATGCACAGTAATAATAGAAAAAGAACTGTAGGAGCAGATTGGTGGTCTGCAGGTTATAATTAGTATGGAGTTTTACACCATACTGTCACACTTACACACACTAATACTTTCCCCTGGGTAGGTGGGCTTCTGTATTTCCCCCAACCGCACTGGACTGTGATCTGTCTGAGAATAGTTTAACTGTATATTGTAGGCGACATCTCGATTGTTTGTGCATCTGTAGTGAGGAATGGCGCTGTTTTTTTAAACGTGGGCTTTCTGAATGACTCATCGTCTGACCTTTTCGAGATGATGTGGGACTCAGAAACTAGGTTGTCAGCATGGGATTAACTCTGCATTCAAACAATCTACAAAAAAAACCAAAAAAAAACCTGGTAAAGTCTTTTTTATATCTGAAGCCTTTTGACTTAAATGTCAATAAATCCTAGCACTGTTTTAACATTAAGTTTAAAGAACACAATGATCCAACACTTAAAGCTTAAAAATACTGGATACAATGTGGAATGTTCTGAGATTCATTCCTGGGTAGGACGACAGCATTTTAAGGAATATTTTTATACTCTGTATATAGCATAGGCCTCCGTCAGTCCCGAAGGACTATGGCTGCACTCTGGCCAGTATCCCGACTGGTGATACTCCCCAGTGCACAGAGCCCGGGTAGGGAGTAATGAGGGACAGGCTGTTACCCAAGCAGCAAGTCCCCCCCTGTCTCTGCGCCACCGGAAGGATCCAATGGAAAGGCAAGTGCCGATACGACTGGGTTCCAGTGCCGCTGCAGGAGAGAAACTACGGTCAATTTAGAACGGCCAATTAACCTACAGTGCACGTCTTTGGATTGCGGAGGAAACCCGCACAAGCACGGGGAGAACATGCAAACTCCACACAGAAACGCCCAGGCCGGGAATCGAACCCGGGCCTTCTTGCTGTGAGGCGGACGTGCTAACCACTACGCCACCGTGCCGCCACTCTGTATATAAATACTGTAGGTACAATGGGTTAATTAAAGTCTTGTTGGGGGAGGAGGGTTCGCACTGAGAAGGTCTGGGGTATGAATCTCAGCCAAGGTCTTGCTTCATGTTCTCTGTGTCTTCAGCTGGATTTCCCAGGGGCCACTGCAAAAGGTATTTATAAAGCCTGTCAGGATTGACAGCGTCTGCACCAAGTAACTATAATAAACTATATATGGCCATAATTTTGAGTGGGTCATTATCCGTTAACCTGGGTTTATACGTGGGTCGGTGGTGTAGTGGTAAGGGTGCTGGGCTCATGATCAGGAGGTTGTGTGTTCGAATCCCTGTTAGACCCCCACTGTGCTAAGACCCCTGGACGAGGTCTCAACCCCAAGTGTGCCTCTTGTTCACCCAGCAGTATAAATGGGTACCAGTTCTAATGTACTGGGAAGGTAATCTGCGATGGACTAGCGTCCCCATCCAGGAGGAGTTGAACTCCTGGTCGCTTCATGCTACGGAACCCGGGATATGCACCGGTCCGATGAGCCACTAGGCTCGGGTGTAAAAAGCCCAAAAGACTTTTTTTTACTGCACAAAAGGTATTTATAAAGCCTGTCAGGACTGACAGCGTCTGCACCCAGTAACTATGATAAACTGTATATGGCCATAATTTTGAGTCGGTCATTATCCACACTTCACCTGGGTTTCTACGTGGGCCGAGATGTCCACGATCACCACAATTTGAGAGAATCGTAGTGAGCATGAGGAGGTTGTGGGGTCGATTCGTGGTGATTTTAAAGGGAACTTGGTGGAATTGTGATGAATGTGTCCAAATGTTTTGACAGATTTATTATGATCTGACATCACTCACTGTAGACCATGGGATAAGAGGTAGAGCATAGTAGACCTGAACAGAGCGAAACAGACCTTGATGTACCAATACAGGGGATCCTGATGAAACTGGAAGCATGATTCATTCAAGTTTCATCTCTTGGATTCACCCTGCCTCTTTTTTTTTTTTATACCCCAAGCTTGCCCACAAATCATGACACTCCACGCTTTTCTTGCCTTGCGGAGATCGTGAGCGTTGTGACCCCAGTGTACTGTGAATGCATGTTTAGGATCATCTTTTTAGCGCTTCAATCAGATTGTACTGTTCCTGTCGAATATACTCATAAGGAGTAGGGCATTGGGGTGGACCTGTGATAGGGTTAGACGTCCCAGGCCACCACGAGTTTCCACTGTCATGTATGCATGCCACAGGACAGTCGGTAAGAGTAGGACCTGTCTACCTACACATGTGAAGACTGGGTCCAGCTGATTGTGCAGAAGAAACCATCGAATTGGTTCAGTGGACAAGAAGGCGGACCCAGCAAAGCGTCGTGGAGTGCAAAAAGGACATAGTGAGACACACAAGACACTGCTGGCCATCCACTGCGTCCTGACCTATCTCCAGTCGTCTCGACTATGTCGTGCCACCGGACTCGGATAGGCCTGGACGAGAGAGTGAGGCTGATGGTCTGCGCAACTCTCATCATCATCATCATCATCATCATCATCATCTTCTTCCGCTTAGTCCAGGGTCGGGTCGCGGGGGCAGCAACCTTAGCAAAGAGGTCCAGACATCCCTCTCCCGAGCTACTTCCTCCAACTCTCCCGGGGGGACACCGAGGCGGTCCCAGACAAGCCGAGAGACATAGTCCCTCCAGCGTGTTCTAGGTCGACCCCGGGGTCTCTTCCCGGTTGGACATGCCCGAAACACCACACCAGGGAGGCGTCCGGGGGGCATTCTGACCAGATGCCCGAGCCACCTCAACTGGCCCCTCTCAATGCGGAGGAGCAGCGGATCTACTCCGAGCTCTCCCCGGATGGCGGAGCTTCTCACCCTATCTCTAAGGGAGAACCCCGCCACCCGGCGAAGAAAGCTCATTTCAGCCGCTTGTATCCGTGATCTTGTTCTTTCGGTCATTACCCAAAGCTCGTGACCGTAGGTGAGGGTTGGAACGTAGATCGACTGGTAAATTGAGAGCTTCGCCTTGCAGCTCAGCTCCTTTTTCACCACAACGGACCGGTACAGGCTCCGCTTAATGCATGGAGGAATCCCGGCGGAATCCTGGAGGAATCCCACACAAGCGCAGGGAGAACATGCAAACACCACACGGAGACACCCGTGCTGGGAATCGAACCCAGGACCTTCTTGCTGTGAGGTGGATGTGCTAACCACTACGCCACCGTGCCGCCTAAATACAGAATAATAGAACAATAACGTAGCAATATACTATAATTAGATGTGTCCGTCATCTGATACGGAATAAATACATCTATCTCCCAGCGAGGAGGTGCTGGTTATGAGTCATGGGCTCGACGAGGACATTTCTTTGTGGTGTTTGCATGTTCCTCTGGGAACTCTGGTTTCCTCCAAGACTCAGAATACATGCATTCATTCATTATATAGGCCAGCTAATCCCAATTAATATTGGAAGACTGGCGCATATCACAGCCGACTCGGGGCGAAGATGGGATACACCCTGAACAGCTCGCCAGGCCATCTCAGAGCCAACACACATACGAGCATTTACGCTCTGTAGGAGAAAACCAGAGTATCTAAAGGAAATCCACGCTAGCCTGGTGGACGTGCTAACTACTGCACCACCGTGACTCCCCCAGAGACATGCATATTAGGCTAATTGGCTGTTGCAGACTGCGATTAGGTGTGATTGTGAATGGTTTTGTGTGTTGCCCTGCGATGGGCCGGCGAGCTGTTCAAGATCTACCATACCTTTGACTGAAGTTTGATAGAATCCATCCTCCCTGTGACTACAGTGGGATTTTAAGCAAATTTGGCAAATGACTGGATAAATGAATTTGGCAAATTTATAAAGATATCTCTTCCTCCATTACTCACATTTGAAATTAAGCTCACCATTTTCTTAGTGAGTCGATAAATTATTGACACAACCCCCAACCTCCCCAGCTATTCAAATGCGTTATTCTCTTTTATACTCTGACATTGCGGATTTCAAAAGTGCACGGTTTTAAAATAGTAAGAACAAAGCAAATGCAGGAAGACTGGCTTAGTGACTTACTCTTTAATAATAGAGAAAATTGTGTAAAAGTCAGCAACGTTTCCGCCTGTCTATCAACAAATGAGGGTGATGAAAGAGCGAGAAGGCAGTGCGATGCTTTCACTTAAATGTCATTCTTCTTGCACCAGGTTCTCGTGCCGTGTGAGGTTCAGCTCCTCTGACTGTGCCTGTTTCCCTGCTGGAGTCTTAAAGATCTGAGAAACATCAGTGCTAATGTATAAAAGACGTCCCTCTACTTCTACTCTTTTTTTTTTTTTTTTTTTTTTTTTTTTTCCACGCCGACATTTGCAAAGGAGAGGAAAATTTATTCTGACAGAAATGAGGCATGTGGTAAACTTTCTCTCATGATTCCTGTGGCTGTCACCGTTAACTTCAAAACATGGCACTGTTTTTATTTTTTTTTCCTTTGCTCTCATTAGATTAAAAACCTGGATCATTAGCTTTTTCTTTCAAGATGTGGACAATTTCTTCATATCCAGGGCTTCATGCTGTATATTTTACTCATAAGAAAATGGACTAAGGTTCTAAAATGAGCACAAATACGATCTTATTTAAATACAGGGGTCCCTCACTTTCCGCGGTTATTTGGGACCAAGATCCCCACGCGACCACCAAATTCCGTAAAGTAGGATCACCCCCACCCCCACAACAGACGTATACATACATGTATTTGTATATATAATATCAATATATACATATTGAATGCTGTACATGCTCATAATAACATTTAAACATTAAAAAATAATGCATAAGATGTACATACAATATAAATACACACACACACACACACACACACACACACACACACACACACGCTCACGCATGCATGCACATGTGCACCTCACAAAAATGTAACTAGTTTTGATGGGAGGTTTTGGGTTGTTTTTGTTTTGTGTTTTTATTTATATATATATATATATATATAATTTTTTTTTTTTTTTTTTTTGCATAATTGGCCTTGTTTTTGTAGCGTTTTCCTTAACTTTTCCCCTATTATTCCTTAATTTCCTTATTTTTTAATTCGATGAACACTGAAGCCACATCAATTGAAGTGCGAAGTAGTGAGGTATCCCTGTACACACTTCATGTGCCTGTAATGGGTGCAGTGCAATGGTACACAGATTAGCGCTGTCTATAGTCCATGGATGGACAATGTCCTAGAGGACCTTCATTCCTGCAACCTTACAGTCGACATGGCCAAAAACAGGGATGAATGGCGACAGCAAGTTCGGGCTATTACCTGACTGTCCAACCCCCTTGCTAGGAGAAGAAAGGACTCTAAAACGCATGATGACGATGATGACGATGATGACGATGATGATGATGATGATATAATACCAGCTAGGAGCTTCTGGGCTCGAATCTCAATCAAAGGCATTTTTGTATGGCTTCTACATGTTCTCACCATATTTGCATGGGTTTCCTCGGCAAGCTCTGATTTCCTCCCAGAATCCGTATACATGAGCATTAGGTCCAAAATACGAATGGTTTATATCTGACTTCGCCCCTTAAGAGACCAGAAGCCTATCTGGGATATACCTCGCTCTGAAGTCAGTCAGATTGGCTCCATGTTACGCTGTAATCCTAATAAATAAAGATTCAGATAATGAATGGGTGGATGGATTTGCCTTCAGTGACATATACATTACATATGCTTATGATGAGTTCTTTCTTTAGAATCATTCCATTTGGTACCATTTACATGACTTCTGGGTCGTAATTTTAATATTTTATATTAATAAAAATAATTATACCGATTTAATATTTTTTCTGAATAGTTTATCGTAACATGTTCCTCCACTTACACTATTTCTGTATTGTTTTATAAAATGGTTTTATTCCCTCCTTTAACCAATATCCATCCATTCTATCCACCTCCCACAGCGGGTTTACTGAGAGCCTGAACCATCAGCCAAAAATACAACAATAAATAAAATATTCCTGCTTGCAAGCTGAGTGTCTGAGACAAAAATAAATAAGTAAATAAAAATCTTATTTATAGAATTTTCTGCTTAATCTTAATGTGGATTATTCGGGACAAGGGATTGATGTTGATATTAGAGTTAAAAATGAACCCATATAAACCACTCAAATCATCAACAAAAATATGCTTTATTTGCTTTAAACAATACCAAATAAAATAGCTCTTCTGGGTATAAACTCCTTTTTAAAAAGCTGAATTTATCACAAAAAAATTTGATCAAATTAATTTCTTCAGAAAAGGTTCCAAAGAAGAAGAAGAAGAAGAAGAAGAAGAAGAGTTACTTAAAAAGCTCAAACTTTAAGCTGTCCAATGAATTTTAATGAACTCTTTTTTTTCCTCCAATTGTAATTTCTGATTGTAAAATCTTTCTGCAGTGAGACCCAAAAGGAAGAAATAATTTATCACAAAAAAGTAATTCTGTTTTTTAACATGGCTGCCTTGCTCTTAAACATAATGAGCAGACCGGAGAACAAGAGGATGCAGATGCAGATAAAAATATTTATTTCTGAAGTTCATGGAAACAAATCCAAGTGTCAGGCTATGAGATGATTTACAGATTCTCACAGTTCTCAGGAAAGCGCATATTCCCACCGCCCGTATTTTTGTTTGAGAAGATCCCCAAAATCCACTGGAATGGTCTCGGAATGTCCATGGTAGTCCCAGTCCTGTTCATAATTGGCTTCAGTAATGCAGGTAGTGATTATCATGAATCAGAACGTGAATAAACAAAAAAATCCACTGGCTTGGATCAGTGTGGTGTGAAGCTGCAGAAGTGCTGGAACATGCTGAGAACATGTTTACACCCAATTCTTTAATTATATTCTTTCATTATATTCTTTAATTATATTCTTTCATTATATTCTGTTATTTTAATAAATTGTTATATTTAATTTGGTTCTTAAAACCGGTTACTTCTTGCTGTGGTTCGACTCCGCATGATAGATATGGACAGTTCATCTCTTGGCAGACTTTCCTTCCTTCCTTTCTTCCTTCCATCCATCCATCCACCCAAAAATGAATCCAACAAACAAATATAAAGTCCAGACTCCTGTCCTAAATGTTTCTCCAAACTTACACACTGTTAGAAATTGACAGAGCTCCTTCCATTAAAAGAATATGAGTACTGTGCCTGGTGGTATAGGCCGCTGGATCGCTGATCCTATGGTTGGGGGTTCGAGTCCCACTCTCCACAAGGTTGTCATTGCCCCCTCAGTGCAGCTCACTGGGTTATCAAAGGCGGGCCATGTCTCTGACTGTCTACTGTGAGAGGTTCAGGAAAAAAGAACCATTTCTGACTTTCGTAAAGCTGCAAAGCCGTCAGCGTGTTTCTGTCCTTTGCTAAAAGGGTTGTGTCAGGAGGGGCATCCGATGTAAAAACCTCTGCCAAATGAAACGTGTGAATCATTCGCTGTGGCGACCCCTGAGAAAGGGAAAAAGCCAAAAGGAAATCTCATTCATGATCAAGATTTATTTATCTCTACAGCTTTTCGGACTCCCGAGTGACACATAGGCAAAGTGAACAACTGTCAACATGGAGATCGAGGGTTTGAGTGCCTCAGAAATGCTGCCACAGCCCTCCACGACTGAGCAGCTCTTACAGAAGGGTGGGCGGCGGCGGTGGCGGTGGTGGCGGCGGGGGGGGGGGGGGGTGTTTACTAGTACTTTCGGGTAAACCGGGTATAGTTTTATAAAGGAATAAGCTGAAACTGTTACCAAACATCAAGCAGAACCAGCCTTAACGCTTTTCAAGATTTTCAACATTTCACTGGAACTGTAATTTAATTTCCTGAGAAAAAAAAAAAAAAAAAAAAACACAAAAACCCAGTTTTTTGGGGGGATTTTTTTTTCTTTTTCTTGCACTGACTTGATAATACAGGAAACATAAAATCAGAATATGAGCCTAAATGTAAAAGTGTAAATGTAAATCTATTTTTATGTAAAGCGTCCATCATACACGTTAGTGTGATTTTTCTGTTCCTATAGAAACAGTAACATCATCAGAACAAACACATTAAAATAAACCTGTGATTTATCTTATGGTCAGAATTATAATCAGAGTTGCTGGTAAGGAACATTACAGATAACAGATAACATCTGTAAATCTTTATTTATTTATTTATTTTACTGGGAGGGGTATCTGGTTTACTCATAATTGGTCATAAACAAAAAAAATAATAATGAATTCTGTAGAAAAGAAAGGGAAAGTGTAAGTGCTGATAATGTCTATCTGACATTTCTGTTGGAAGAAATATTACTAGGAAAAGTAGATTACAGAATGGATAATACCATTATAAACAGATCCTGCAGATCCTGCAAAATAAAAAAAAAGTGCTTCATGATGCACTGATTTACCACAGAAAGAAGAAGAAGAGGAAGAAGAAGAAGAAGAAGAAGAAGAAGAAGAAGAAGAAGAAGAAAGAACAACAAGAAGAAAAGGAACCCTTCCCTTTGTAATGCCCGGACCTATAGTTTCAGTTCTCTCTCTCTCTCTCTCTCTCTCTCTCTCTCTCTCTTTCCTTTGCTCTCTCTCTCTCTCTCTCTCTCTGTTTTCTTTTCCTCCTTTCTTGATTTTTATTTTGTTATACTGGAAATATCACTGAGATCTGCTGACCCTTTCCGAAAGCTGCAACACATTTTCAATTCCCCGCAATACCCACATTAGCAAATCTGTTTAAACTCTTTGAAATTATGTGTAATTAAAAATTATGCACTGAATGCAAGGTGGATATTACTAAATAATTACGACTACTCAATTCAGTGACATTCACCATACTTGAGCTATATAATTATTTTAGTATACAGGGATCCCTCACTTTCCGCGATTAATGGGGACCGAGACCGAGACCACCACCCCCCACTCTCCCTCCCCCTCCCCGCACGACCACCCATTTCCGTGAAGTAGGATCGACCCCCCCCTGACTGACGTGTATGTACGTGTGTATGTGTATATAATATCAATAAATACATATTCAACGCTATAAATGCTTTTATAAGCGTAAAAATTAAACATTCAAAAATAATGCATAAGATGTAAATGAAATATAAATATACATACAGATGCGCACCTCACTTAAAAATGTCAGTAGTTTTGTTGGGTTGATTTTTTGTTTTTATTTGTTTGTGGGTTTGTTTGTTTTTTGTTTTTTTTGCATAATAGGCCTTGTTTTGCAACATTTTACTTAACTTTTTCCTCGATCTTTCATTAATTTCCTTTGAAAACCCGCGAAGAAGCCACAGAAACTGAAGTATGAAGTAGTGAGGGATCACTGTGGGTGGTGCAAGGGTCAGCACGTCCACCTCAGAGCAAAAACATCCTGGTTCGAGTCCCAGCTCGGGCGTTTCTGTGTGGAGTTTGCATGTTGCCCTTGTGCTTGCATGGGTTCCCTCCGGGTACTCCGGTTTCCTCGCACAATTCAAAAGCATGCACAGTATTCTAACTGGCTGTTCCAAATCACCCCAAGTGGTGAATGTGAATGGTTCTGTGAATGTTGGCCTGCAGCTGTCCACGGTGTCCACCCAGAGTCGGCTGAGATGAGCACCAGCCTCCCCGCGACCCTAATTAGATTAGGCGGGTCAGAAAATGAATGAATAATGGACACACAATTAATTGAGTTCACACACAAGCAGCTACATCAGCGTAGTGTAACTTTCAATTTTTTTTGAGCGTTTAGTATATACTGTGCAGGAAAAAAATAAAATGAACACGTTGCAGTGTTTATGTGACAGTGAGTGAGTGAGTGAGTGAGTGAGTGGTGCAATTAGCTCATTTAATACGGCTTGGTCTTGGCTAATCGACTCTGTTTGGAATAGATTTTTGAATCTGACATTCCAGCTATCAGAGGCTCCAGTGCGCAGTTTTAGCCAAGTGTTGGACCAGTCATTCATTCATGTTCTCATTTTCTGTAACCGCTTCATCCTAATTCGGGTCACGGGGAGGCTGGTGCCCATCCCAGCCAACTCAGCGTGAGGGCAGAGTACACCCTGGACAGCTCGCCAGGCCATCGCAGGGCGGAAACACGCTGACGGCTTTGCAGCCAACTCTTGTCGAAAGTCAGCAATGGTTCTTTTACATGCCTCACACCATAGACAGTGAGAGACATGGCCGGCCTTTGATAACCCAGTTAGCTGCACTGGGGGGGGACAGTGACAACCTTGTGGAGAGTGGGACTCGAACCCCCAACCTTTGGATCAGCGATCCAGCGCCCTATACCACTAGACCACCACTGCCCTTCATTCATTTTCTGATCCGCTTAATCCTAATTAGGGTGAGGGTAGGCTGGTGCCCATTTCAGCCGACCCTGGACAAGGGCAGAGTACACCCTGGACAGCTCGCCAGGCCATCACAGGGCAGAAACATGCTGACGGCTATGCAGCTCCTCTTGTCGAAAGTCAGCAACGGTCAATTACATGAACCTCTCACCATAGACAGTGAGAGACATGGCCGGCCTTTGACAACCCAGCTGGCTGCACTGGCGGGACAGTGACAACCCGTTGAAAGTGGGGCTTGAACCCACAAACTTCACCACCAGGCCACCACTGCCTGACCACTAGCGAATTATTTGCAGTGTTCTGTGTCATATGAGAAACTTATGTTTGGGATTTTTGACGTCTGGACTCTCTGATATGGATTTCAGAGAATGATGTTGACGTTGAGATCATTTGATGTCGCATCCAGACGGCAAAAGGAGAAAGCAGAAGCTCACGAGAAGCTTCGACACTCGATCACTCGTCTCAGTAAACCCACCAGATGACACATACAGCAAAAACACATTATCAGAGCCATGTTTTGTTGACTTTGTTTGTAGTTTTCCTGCTTTATTTTTCTGCTGAATGCTTTGCCTGTGGGTCATTTACCCAGCCGTATTACACTCGCTCAAAAGTTTTAGCCTCTTCCTTTCTTCCAAATTTGTGTTCTTTTGTAAAACCCTGCGTCAAATCCCTACCTTGGCATTTTGTCAGAGGTGAGTTTAGAGCAAGAGCAAGTAACAGCATGCACTCACACAGAGAAAGAATGGAAGGGAATGAAACGAAGACGGCGTCTGTAGTGTCTGGCAAACTTTTCAGGAATGGAGTGAAAAAATGCTTCTCGACGACATCATCAGTCTGAGCCGTCTGATTCTTTCTTTCCTTTTTTTTTGCTCTGTCTGAAGCTTTTTAAAAGTTTTTCCATCATTAAAGAGCAATTAAAATGTCCTCAGGCCTTAGTGACATCGCTTCCACTGAAGTTTTTCAGATTTCCCAACCTCCATTACTCAATTTTTGGTTGTACAGTTATACTGACCTGCACTTCCCGGACAGAACACATGTTCTATATGTGTGTGTGTGTGTGTGTGTGTGTGTGTGTGTGTGTGTGTGTGTGTGTGTGAGCACTGCAACCAGACAACCACAGTGATGGCCCTGTCACTCATCCAGCTGTCTATTCCTCCCAGTGGGTGTCAAGATTTGTGGCCACGTTTCCACATTGCTGAAAGAGCACAGAACCAAAAGTCTGGTGTGGCCTGTGTCACAACTGATGCTGAGAAAAAAAAAAAAAAAAAGAAAAAAAAAAGTGACTGAGCATGGAGCAAGCCTGGGCAGACATGTGCTTGGTGTATAAAGAAAACTACAAGTCGATTAAAATAGCTCAATAGTCCACGCTGTCAGCCTAACCAAGGAGTGAGAAGGAAAGTGAGAGCGCGAGGCGCAGAGAGGTCAACCTTGCCAACACATTCCTTTTTCATATCTGTTGATTGGAACACATTCTCAATACCTTCTCCGGGAACGTGCTGAAGCACTTCTTCCAGTCCCCATAGCAACCTTGGTTGTGCAATGTGGAGCTTTCAGTGCTGCCAAGTAGGCAAGGTGACCTCTCGTTAATTGCAGATGTGTTCGGAACACACGGCTCAATGCTCTCTATGGATATATAGAAAGCCGGGTTCAGTTATTGGAAATTGAGTAGGATACCAAATTTCATAGGTTTACAAAACACCAATGGGTTTTTTTTTTATTATTATTATTTTTTTTAATTTTATTTCCAACCTGCCTTCAGCTAAAAGACATGGGTCACACTGAAATCCTATATAAATGCCAACCATCCAGAACCAATCATATTTAGACACACAGTACACTAGATCGGTGCTTGTATAGGATTTCAGTGTGACCACACACACACACACACACACACACACACATACATAGAACACACAGTCACAATTCCCTCACAGCAATTTCAGTTTCACTTTGTGTGTACTCTGGCTGAACACTCATCTCTGATCCTTTACTAACATCTAGAAAGGCCCACAGATCATAAAAGTCTATGATGAGCTCAACTCTAGGTAGACAGACACCTCCACAACACCAAACTTACAAAATGTCTGCTTTTATAGCGGTCCTCAGCCGTCCTGATGACTCAATAATCTTCTGTGTTTCATTAGGAACACCTGGCTGCTAATTACTCACTTAATGACCGTGAAAGAAGCGGTGGATAAACCACGGACAATCAAACTATTATTTGCACTCAATACAGTTTTATTATTTACACAGTAAATAATAATTTGATTCCCCCAGTGCAGCTAACTGGGTTATCAAAGGTGGGCCATGTCTGTCACTGTCTATGCTGAGAGGCATGTAAAAGAACCATTGCTAACTTTCGTAAAGAGTAGCCGCAAAGTCGTCAGCGTGTTTCTGGGGTCAAGTAGCAAACGTTCCCGTCTCGTCCAATCACTGTGTGCCTCTTAGCACAGTGAGGGTCTAACTGGGATTTGAACACACAACCTCCCGCTCATGAGCGCAGCACCCTAACCACTACACTACTGGCCCCAATTCGGTACATTGTACAATATGTAAATATTCCAATTAAAAGGCCAGTCATTTCCATCTGTAATAGTCATCAATAACAGTAACAGTGTCTAGACCAGGGGTCTCCAATTTTATCCACAAAGGACCGGTGTGGGTGCAGGTTTTCACTTCAAGCAAACAGTAGCCACACCTTCCACCTGTTTCAATCACCGGTCATCAAAAAAAACAAAAAAAAAAACAAACAACCCTCGATTCCACATCCATGTTTCAACTCTGGAGTGGGGCCATCTTGGTGAGATCACCTCGCTTTAAGTCTTAAAGCACGGTGATCTCACCAAGATGGCGCCACTTCAGAATTGAAACAGTAATCTTCTCCGGAAGAGACCAATTGCTACACTACCCTACGGGGATAAGATATGATGATGATGATGATGATGAATAATTTGATTATCTGTAACCAATTTTAAATGCACCTTTAATATGTCCACCTCACGGCAAGAAGGTTCTGGGTTCAAGTCCTGGGCTCAACGTGAGCGTTTCTGTGTGGAATTTGCATGTTCTCTCAGGTCTTCCATGGTTTTACTCCGCATACCCCGGTTTCCTCCTACAGTCCAATGATATGCATATTATGTTAACTTTCTTTCTTTCTTTTATCCTTTTCTGGCTTTTTCCCGTTCTCGAGAGTCACCACAGCGAATCATCAGATTTGCACATTTGATTTGGCATGGGTTTTTACGTCGGATGCCCTTCCTGCCACAACCCTTTAGCAAGGGACAGAAACACGCTGACGGCTTTGCAGCTACTCTTTACGAAAGTCAGCAATGGTTCTTTTACATGATCCGCTCACCATAGACAGTTAGAGACATGGCCCGCCTTTGCTAACCCAGTTAGCTGCACTGGGGGATTATGTTAACTGGCTGTTTGAAATTTCCCCTGGGTGTGAGAGTATGTGTGAATAGTTGTGTCTGTTGCCCCGTCATGGTCTGCTGTCCAGGTTGTACCATGCTTTTTCCCAGAATTGGCTGAGATAGACTTCAGCCTCCCCATGAGTAATGGAGTGAGTATCTATGCATCATGTTTAAAATTTGGAGTCACTCATTAAATGAGCTACAAACTAAATCTGAAATACTGTTAAGATATCAGTTAAGCACCTCCCACAAGTACGATTTGCTGGATGGACACTTCTTCCATATCATCCAGTCAAGTCACCCTGCTCTCTCAACAGGTCAATTGGATTGAGATTCATTGACTTTTCTGGCCACTCCATTACTGACAGAATACCAGCTGACTGCTTCTTCTTTGTTACAATCAACAGATAGATGTTCTTCTACTCCTGCCTCAGATATCATCAGCCAGGTCTTCACCCGTCTACAACCGTTTCATCTCCTCAACCTGGTACGGTCTCTTGGTGGCACTGCCCATTTGAAGAAAGCTTCCAGCTGAATACACTGAATTCGTTTCCACCACAACCAGCATGATGATTTCTCTGCTGTGGCTTTGCGTCTTCTCACTGCTTCCTGGAGATCTCTACCACTTACTCCCAGTGATGTCAAGCGGCGGTATGCTGACCTTCCTGTGAAACCTCTGGCACCAATCTCTACCAGAAAGATCCAAACCGACCATTCCTTTCTCGGAACTGACTCTTCCAACTCCGCATACCGAGCTCTTTTCCTCTCATGTGCTTCTTCAAAGGCTTCTTTCCATGGTACTGTTAATTCTATCATTATGAGTCTCTTTCCACTTTCTGTCCACAGCACTACATCAGGTCGTGAGTTTGTTTGTAGTGACGACGTTTGGAAACTCAAGTCTTTTCCAGAGGTCTACTCTCATGTCCCACTTGCATACACCATCTAGAAAGTTTCTGGATCTTTCTTGGGGCTTATTCGATGGTTTCTTTTCCCCAGTTTTCACAAAGCTGATGACATTTAATTTGAACTGTTTGGGTCTCTCTTTGTCCGTCTAATGCTTTCCAAGATGTCAGCCAGTTCCATCAGCACTTTATCATGTCTCCACCGATACCTCAGTTGACTAGGGGGCCACTTGGCACGAAGATAACACAGGGTGTAGTGAACCTACTTTGTTGGACACGTTGCATTTTCTGTCAGTCCTCATCTGCATAGATGTGCTAGTGTGGGTGATTGACCATACACAGACCTTAGCAAAAACTGCATCCCGAGTGGCTCCATTCTCCAGATCTCAATCCAACTCAGCTTCCTTAGATCTGTATCCCACCTTGTCCGAGCTCCTGGACACCCTAACTGAATAGGTCTTACATACTTTGGAGTGTTTGGGTCATTGTTCTATTGTAGGAGGAAAGTGGTTCCAAACAACTGCCATTCAAAAGGGATGGCAAGGTGTGGCAAAATGGACTGATAGCCTTTATTGTTCAAGAACCCTTGTACCCTATAGAATTTTCCTACTTTACCACTATCAGAGCACCCGCAGACCATCATATTTCCCCCACCGCATAAATTTCCCCCAACTTATAAATGTTCTTCTTTGTGTCCCAAATATCTTACACAGAAATGCGTCTATCTATAGCAACTTGTTTCTGTCTATTGTTGTCCAGTGTCTGTGTTTTGTTGCTCACCTTCATCTTAAAAAAAAAAAAAAAAGTTCAATTTACAGGTCATTTTGAGTCTATCATCAAACCCCCAAATGCTGATCCTTTTGGTATTCAGTTGACCCTAAAGAAAGATTTTTTTTAAATTGCTTTTATAATCAGCTCAACAGTTTTCGAACTATGCATTTAACATGACAAATGTGGATTAGCTAATACAGCGCTTTCCTTGAACACAAGCATTATACTTGTTAAAAATGGGCCTCTGGACAGTCCTTTTTGGGAGGCTTTTTACACCCGAGCCATAGTGGCTTATCCGGCTGGTGCTTATCCCCTGTTTCCATAGTGTGAAGCGACTAGGAGTTTAACTCCACCTGGATGGGACGTTTGTCCATCACAGGTTACCTTCCCAGTATATTTTTACTGGTACCCATTTATACTGCTGGGTGAACAGAGGCACACAGTGCCTCTTAGCACAGTGAGGGTCTAACTGGGATTTGAACACACAACCTCCCGCTCATGAGCGCAGCACCCTAACCACTACACTACTGGCCCCAATTCGGTACATTGTACAATATGTAAATATTCCAATTAAAAGGCCAGTCATTTCCATCTGTAATAGTCATCAATAACAGTAACAGTGTCTAGACCAGGGGTCTCCAATTTTATCCACAAAGGACCGGTGTGGGTGCAGGTTTTCACTTCAAGCAAACAGTAGCCACACCTTCCACCTGTTTCAATCACCGGTCATCAAAAAAACAAAAAAAAAACAACAACCCTCGATTCCACATCCATGTTTCAACTCTGGAGTGGGGCCATCTTGGTGAGATCACCTCGCTTTAAGTCTTAAAGCACGGTGATCTCACCAAGATGGCTCCACTTCAGAATTGAAACAGTAATGTCCAATCTTGTTTTGTTTTTTTTATTATTATTTTAATGATCAGTGATTGAAACAGGTGTAAGGTGTGGCTACTATTTACTTGAAGTGAAAACCTGCATCCACACCGGCCCATTGTGGATAAGATTGGAGACCCCTGGTCTAGACTGTCTTTCAAAATCATTTTATCTTTTTTTTTTTTTTTTTTTTTTTTTTTTTTTTAATATATCTGTGAGTAAACAAAATTACATCATAATTCAAATCCATATATTCTATAGTGTGTATGTTTATAGAAATGGGGATTTGGTTTTAAATGCTAGCATTAGCCTCAAGCAGGCACAGATTATCTAATTTGGTTCCACACACAGTCTGAGCGTCTAACTGTTATCTGAAGCGCATGTGCACTAGTTTATCATGGCTGGGTCTCACCACAGAAACGGTATCAGCCTTGTTGCGATATCAAAGGCGGTGTCAATTCTCCAGTGCTCTCAATAGGAAAACCTTCTTTAGATCTGATTAACAAAGCAAGCAATGAGTCGAGGGTGGGTTTTTTTTTTTCGACATCTTTTTTTTTTTTTTTGCCTCTTCCTGTTGTCTTGTTTTCCACGCCTCTGACTTGCCCTTTCTGTGTGTGTGTCGAGCTGCCGCGTCACAGAGCATGCGGTTTTCCTCTCCTCGCGGCACACAGGAAATGTTGCAGTGAAAAACAAACCCAGTCACCCTTTCCATGCTCTTCAAAAGCCACAGTGGCTAAATATAGGGGGTTTTAAACGACCAAAATAAACTGTTTAAACAATAGTGTTTGGTTCTTTTCTTTTCTTTTCTTTTTTTTTTTTTATTCAAACCGCATGCCGTTGTGCTAATCGTGTTAGTGGGAAACGTTGAGTTGTTCTGACTGCTACAAACACACAAACTTCCGCAGAACTCACGGGCTACAGTCAGGTGAACTCACAGATGTCAGATATTGGTTGCTGTTACTATTTTCATGTGGCATGTCGGCTTGTATGGGAACGTCATGGCTCATAATGACAGCAGTCTGCATCGGCAAATAATTGTCTTCATAAACTGATTAAGTGAAGAAATCTTTTCAAATGTCTGCACTGAATTCCAGCCCCAGCAGCATGACGTGTCGTAGAGACACCACCGAGGTAATAAAGGCTTTCTACTGTTATAATAATAGTAGTAGGCTTGTTATGTAGCTAAGTAAGGCTATCGTTAACAAGATGACACCTTCTCTGCCGGAAAGCTGTGACAGCATGCAGTAGTTTGGGTCCATTAGCTCAATCCAACTGGCCACAGCTATTTATATAGAGCCAGAGAATAGGAAAGTCACTCACTCTCTCTTTTTCTCTCTTTATCTCCCACCCTTCCTCTGGCTCGATCTCAAAACGGAAAAGGTTACAAGGTCAGCTGACCCTATGAAACTGGATTAGCCTCATTGTCTGAGATAATTGACATTGTCTGTGTACAATGAAAGTAAAAACGCACCACCGCATATACCACCATAATACATACTGTCTGAATAGACACCAGGGACGAATCGGACAAGGCTTAATCAGTTGCTATGGCGACACAGGGATCCCGAGATGCTTTAGAATATCACCGAGCTTTAAGTTTCCACCCTGCGAACACTGCCATCATTCAAACTTTGTAGTTAGCCAGGCGCTAACCACTCCACCCGACTTTGGGTAAGGAAGCAGCGGTGAGCACCAGTGTTTACTCGAGAGAATCGCCTCATAAACACACCCTGACAGTATATCCATCATGTCAAGAAATTATGTGTTGCTTGAAAAATAGCCTTCGTTAAAGCAGCCTCTAAACACCCATCGCAATCACGCGCCTATTGCTCAGCGCTTTCAGACCGTGTTAAAGATCTCACACATCATAACAGTCCACAAACTATTTCAACCACTTCGCTTTAACAGGACGTTCCATTTTAACGCCAGCTTCGATTGTCGACTTGTCTTGAAGAGCTAAACGAGCAGATTCGCTAATTAAAACAATGCACTGTTTATTAAACTGTGATTTACGCACAGCTGGAAGTTTATGATTTTATTAGGTCGAGATAATCAACTGGCAGCTCTGTATGTGTGTGTGTATAAATAAATACGCCGACAATGTGCTGTTTTTTGTTTTTTTTTTATTAGATATATCCAATAAAGAAACTAATAAAGTTACACCGCAGTGCATACGTACAAGATACGTACTGTATGCACGTACTTTAATGGGCACACCCATGCCCGTGCTTGTTCATGTAATTGTCCAATCTGTCAATCATGTGGGTTCAGCACAATGCAAATAGGATCAGACTCAAACATCAGAATGAGAGGAAAATATGATCTCAGTGACTTGGCATGTGTGTTGGTGCCAGACGCTCTCAGAACTCGTTAGGCTCCTGGGATTTTTACACAGAGTACTCTATGGTTTGCGCAGAATATAAAAATTAAACTCATTCGGTCGATAGCAGGTCTTTGAGTGGAAATGCTTTGTTGATGTGAGAGGTCAGAAGAGAATGGACTTTCTGGATTAAAGCGCCGGGAAGACTTGGTGATTCAAATAAGCACTCTTTACAGCCGTGGTGCGCAGAAATGCATCCACCAACCCAACAACAAATGTTCAGATGGATGAGCTGCAGCGGCGTTTTGTAAAGACGAACAGATATATAACAGAAAACTGAATGAATTACGAGGACAGCTGTCAGTGTGCTGTCGGAAAATCACTTGTTGCGTGACCAAAAATTCCGCTGTAGTCCCACGTGATGGAGTTTATAGCACTGAAATCTTTTCCAATGTGTAAGTAAGGATTACTCTGGTTTCACCCAGTGTTGGCTGAGATAGACTCCAACCTCCCTCCAGCCATAGTAGAATCAAACCTCTTGGCAAATGAATGAGTGAATGAGATAATTATTATTACTATAATTATTACTGTATGATGCTCTATGATGTCCTTCGACCATGTCATGATGGACATACAAATTTCACGTGATTTTTGGGCCATGTAATGCACTCAGAATTGTACGGCTTTCATACAATAGTCCTCTGATTCCCCTACGTAAAAACCCAAGACATTTTTATAACAATGTCAAATCAGGCCTCAGTATGTCATGTAATATAAATCAAGTATCACCGTAATATTATATGAAGATTTTTCTTCATTCATTTATTCAGTTTCTAAGCCACGTAATCTTATTTTGCAGCGCATGGAAGCTGGTGCCCATTTCAGCTGACTCTGCGTGAGGGCGAGGTACACTTTGGACAGCTCACCAGGCCATTGCAGGGCCAACACATACACAACCGCTCACACTCATACTCACACCTAGGGGCAGTTTGGAACGGCCTGTTAGCCTGAAGTGTATGTTTTTGGACTGTGGGAGGAAACCAGAGCACCCAGAGTGAACCCACACATACAAAGGGAGAACAACTCCATACAGAAACAGCCCCGTTTGGGAATCAAACCCAGGACCTTCTTGCCATGCATGCAAAAAATGTCTCTTTTGTATCTCTTTGGTACAAACATTGTCTGATTTGTTTCAGAGATCTGACCTATTTAAAAGACTTTGACATTTTATAATCTACCATTCGAAACCTATATCAGTTCATTCTGTTATAGATCCGTCTAAATTTGTACAACAAAAAAAATTAAAACCGAGTTTTCCTGGGAACATGCGAAACAAACACAAGATTCTGATTTACTTACTAAAAATTTAAAAGTTCAGTTCATCTTCTGTAACCGCATAATCCTAATTAGGGTCGCGGCGAGGCTGGTGCCCATCCCAGCCGACTCCGGGCGAGGGCAGAGTACACCCTGGACAGCTCGTCAGGCCATCGCAGGGCAGAAACACACTGACGGCTTTACAGCCTGCTCTTGTCGAAAGTCAGCAATGGTTCTTTTACATGAACCTCACACCATGGACAGTGAGAGACATGGCCAGCCTTTCATAACCCAAAATTAAAAGTGAAATATAAAATGGCTCCCATGCTATTATTAAAGATGTAATACACACTGAGACAGCATGGTGGCGAAGTGGCGAGCGCATCCGCCTCACAGCAAGAAGGCCTGGGATCAATTCCAAGGCTCAGGTGTTGCTGTCTGTCCCACTCTCCACAAGGTTGTCACTGTCCTCCCGGTGCAACTAACTGGCTTATCAAAGGTCGGCCATGTCGCTCACTGTCTATGGTGTGAGGTTCATGTAAAAGAACCATTGCTGACTTTCAACAAAAGGAGCTGAATAGCCATCAGTGTGTTTCTGCCCCTGGCAAAACGGTTGTGTCAGGAAGGGCATCCGACGTAAAAAAAAACCCATACCAAATAAAAAACATGCGATGATTCGCTGTGGCAACACCTGAAAAAAGTGAACAGTCGAAAGGAAAAGAAGAAGAAGGTGTTGCTGTGTGTTCTCCCCGTGCTTGTGTGGGTTTCCTTCTGGTACTCTGGTTTACTCCCACAGTCCAAAAACATGCACAGTAGCCAAGTGACTCCTGCAGATCGTCCCTGGATGTGAGTGTGAGTATGGTCCGATATGTCTGCCTTTCACCTGGTGTCGGTTGAGATAGGCACCAGCTTCACTGCCAGCTGAGTAGAATGAAGTGGGTCAGCAAAGGAGTGAGTGTGTGAGATGAGTTAAAGTAGCAGAGCTCTTCAATTGCCAAATATTTCACCTTTCCCCGCTCTCACCCAGAGTCCGCAAAAATAGGCGCCATCCACCTGTAACCCTAATTAGGATTGTAAAAATGAGTGGATGAATGAATGAATGAGTGAATGAATAAATGAATAGATTGGTGAATGAGTGGTTGAATGAGTGGATGAATGGATGGATGGATGGATGAATGGATGAATGAGTGGATGGATGGATGGATGAATGAGTGGATGAATGAATGAATGAGTGAATAAATAAATGAATAGATTTGTGAATGAGTGGTTCAATGAGTGGATGAATGGATGGATGGGTGGATGGATGGATGGATGGATGAATGGATGAATGAGTGGATGAATGAATGAATGGATGAATGAATGAATGGGTTGGTGGATGGATGAATGAGTGAATGAATGAATGGACGAAGGAGTGAATGGGAGTATGGAGGGATGGATGAATGATGAATGAGTGGATGGATGGATGGATGAATGAGTGGATGAATGAATGGTGGATGGATGCATGGATGGATGGATGGATGGATGGGTGGATGGATGGATGAATGAATGAATGAATGGACGAATGAGTGAATGGATGTATGGAGGGATGGATGGATGGATGAATGAATGAGTGGATGAATGAGTGAATGAATAGATGAATGAATTAGTTGCTGAATGAGTGAATGAATAAATGAATGAATGAATGAATGGATGAGTGGATGAATGAATGAATGATTGGATGAATGGATGAATGGGTGAGTTAATGGATGGATGGATGGATGGATGGATGGATGGATGAGTGGATGAATGAATGAATGAACGAATGAATGAATACATGCTTAAAGTGCTACAGGTCTGAATTCTGGTGGGATTTAATCTGTTGCAAAAAAGCTTCAGAAACGATTCTGGTGTAAATTAACCTTAAGATTTTGGATTAAATGCCTGCTGGACTTTTTTCAATGTTCAGCTTGCCCACAGTGATCAGTCGAGGCCAAAAAAAAGTCGAATCCTGATTAGAAAATAAAAAAATATTATTAGGAATTTATTAATAGTGTATTTCCTGAGATATAATATGCTTATAGGAATAAAACAGTGTGTTGCCTAAAACATCTTCCGGCTCTTTTGTGGCTCTTTTTCAACTCTGTCATAAGGCGCTGGAGTTCCCCTGGACTCGCTCCAGTCCCCCCCACCCCACCCCCGCCTCTCTCTCTCTCTCTCTCTCTCTCTCTCTCTCTCTCTCTCCCCTATGAAGATTCCAACACATCTTACTGGGCAGGGGGAAAAAACCTACTTCCAACCTTTTCTTTTCTTTTCCTCTCACTGAGCAGGGCTTCATAGCTTCTTTTCTGTGTGATGTTTGCTGACCTTTCGCGTTGACCCTCAGTGCAAATGAAATGACTCACTTCCTTTCAGAGAGCTGTTCGGCTTTTATTCACCACCAGACTTAAACGATTGCGTTCCTACAAGCAAGTGCTAATGTGAAGAAGAATACGAAGACATGGGGAGGGAAAAAATCAACCTGGTGCTGTGTTCACTGAAACTCCTCAGCCCACTTTGTATGGCATGCTGACAGGAGAAACTTGCAAAATTTGCAGAGAGTCAGCAAAAATAAATGGACGATCAGCACGTCATAATATTCAGTGAATAGAACAGCTTGAACGCAACCTTATTTTTAACATCTCCATCTCAGGTCCTGTTCTCTGTTGCTATAAATCTTTCCATCTTACGCAAATGTGGAACCAGATACGGAAATACGGTATATCAGCAATGGGTGTGAGTCATAATCGGGTCCGCAGAGGGGACGTCATTTCCCTTGGTTAGATTATAATGAGGGGTCCTCGATGAAATGGGGGTACACTCTGTACAGCTCGACAACCCATCATATCCAGTGGCAACACATACAATTCACACTCACATTCAATTTGGAACAGCTAGGTAACCTAATGTGCATGTCTTTGGAGCGAAGGAGGAAACCAGAGTACCAGGAGGAAACCCACCCAAGAGCAGAAAGAACATGCAAAACTCCGCAGACACGCCAGAACTTGGGAATCAAACCAAGGACCTACTTTCAAAGAAGAAGAAAAAGGAGAATTATGTAATGATATATTTATTTACTTTCTGAATTTCGATCTAATAGAAATACAGTGGTCCCCCAGTGCACTAACTGGGTTATAAAAGGCCGGTCATGGCTCTCACTGTCTATGGTGTGAGATTCATGTAAAAGTGAAAGTAAACCATTGCTGACTTTCAACAAAAGTAGCTGCAAAGCCGTCAGTGTGTTTCCACCCTGCAATAGCCTGGCAAGCTGTCCAGGGTGCAATCTGCCCTCATCCAGAGTCGGCTGTGATGGGCCATTCAAACCTAATTAGAATTAAACGGTTCAGAAAATGAATGAATGAATGACAAACTGTGATTGGGTACGAGTGTCACACATATTCCGACCTATGCAGTCGCTGTTCCTTTCACTTGAGGTTCATTTGCTACTTATGTCCATAATTGTGCAGTACTGTATCTCAAACATTTTGGGGGGAATCAAGTGAATAAAGATGCATGAATGATTGTTTGCGCACAGACGGATGACAAGGACATTCGCCTCAAGGCCAGTAAGAATGGAAACGTTTTCATTCAGGGGCAGAAGGGCCTGCAGTCGGGGCTGGATAGATAAGGAGATGCGTTACTGGTCTGAAGGTCAGTGGTTCATTTATTCATTTATTCATTCATTCATTCATTTATTTTCTGAGCAACTTTGTCCTAATTAGGATCACGGGTGGGCTGGCTGGCGCCCATCTCAGCCAACTCTGAGCGAGGGTAGGGTACACCCTGGACACCTCACCAGGCCAAAGCAGGGCCAACACTCACACAACCATTCACACTCCCACCTAGGGGAGATTTGGAAAAGCCAATTAACCTCCTGTGCATGTTTTTGGACTGTGGGAGGAAACCGGAGAACAGGAGGAAACCCACACAAGCCCACGGAGAACGTACAAACTCCACACAGAGACGTCCAGCCTAGGAATCGAACCCAGGCCTTCTTGCTGTGAGGTGTATGTGTTAACAACGACGCCACCGTGCTGCCTGTCTGTGGCCCAAGCCCCATTATCACCACTGTTGGGCCTTTGAGAAAAGCCTTTAACTCTCAATTGCACACTAGTGTTAAAAAAAAAAAAAAAAAAAGGCGAATTGTAAGTTGCTCTGGATAAGCGTGCCTGCCAAATGCTGAAGAAATGAAATGACTGTGTTTCCCAATCACAACCAGTTAGACAACTAATGCTCCACATGTACCTGCCTATCATCTTAGCCTTTGAGCGAGGTGAGACATGTTCAAATGTTGTCTAATACCTTTTAAAACATTTAAATCAAGACTTTTGTGTAAGTCGAGTAAAAAGCATTCTATACACAGAAAATTTGAGTATGATATAATATATATCTGTACATAAACAAGTCACCTATACACGGTTATTTCTATTAAAGGATTTGACGTGAGGTCGTACAGTATATGAGCATACAAGGGCAGTGGACGTGTGATGGGGTTAGGCGTCCCAGCCTCCACGAGTCTCCACTTGTCATGTGTGCAAGCCACAAGACAGTCGGTCAGAATAGGACCCGTGTACCTCCGCATGCGAAGACTGGGTCCGGCTGATTGTTTTGCAAAAGAAACCATCAAATTGGTTCGGCGGACAAGAAGGCGGACCCAGCAAAGCGCAACCAGGACACAGTGAGACACACAGGACACGGCCGGCCATCCACTGCATACTGACCTATCTCCAGCCGTCTCGACTATGTCGTGCCACTGGACTCGGATAGACCGGGAACGAGAGAGTGAGGCTGACGGTCGATGCAACTCTCCCTCATTTAAATCCAAGTCAAGCGCAAGTCATGACTTCACCCGTTCCGCAGAGCATCGATCTGATATGAGGTCATGGTCATCTTTGACCTCGAAGGACGAACAACAACAACTTATGATTATATAATTTAGCTTTTATAGTGCCCGGGAGCAATTCTTAATAACAGAGCAATGGCAGATCACCAGCTTTAATAACAACCAGGCCCTTCTATGTAAACCTGAGAACAAGAAAGGAAGAACTTTCGACATAAAAGTTAGCAGATAAGAACCTTCAATTGGTTTGTGTTTGTTTACCCGTTTGCTCCTGGTGGGTTTTTTATGTTATTTTAGGGTCTTAGTGGCAGCGCGGCATCTGTTAAGCAGGGTTTTAAAAAAAAACAAAAGAAAAAAAGGAAAAAAAAAGACGCTGCTTCCGTTTTCCATGCGTCAACAATGTGGACGCTCCATTTCGAGGCCTGTGATATCACGGAGCACAGGAAGTGACATCACTTCCCTGTTCACAGAGCTTGATAATTGCACCCAGACAACAGATGACAGCCGAGCTGCACTGTGCTGGAAAATGGATATGACTGTGGTTAGAGGTTAGCCTCATAACATAGTCTCGACTTCTCTGGTTCTTACAACACACACACACACATATACACACACACACACACACACACACACACACACACACACACAAATGCGTGTATATATCATGCTTATATTTGTATATTAAAAAGAGCAGCATGCATACAAACACACACACACACACACACACACACACAAAGCTATCCACAGAACAAGCTGCACACTGTGTAATATTGTTCTATGTATTAAAGCATCCACAACAGAGACCAATAACTCTTTTTATACGGTTGTTTACCAAAATCTACCACAATCTTTTATTTATTTTATGCTGTTTTAAGAATGTAGAGCTGAGACATGTTATAACCTGTTAGGTCAATGAATGCCGTGTATTGAATGTCATTTGAAAGGCAACGCAGTGTTAACGGTCATATTCGAGTAAGTTACAGCTGATGTTGAATCACTACACCTTTACCCTGACCTTTAACCCCATATTATGTTATGTGCCGTTACAACTGCATTTAAGTACACTTTAATCATCAAGCCTGACTCATTTCATGTCACAAACATGGGCTAGTTTTTACACATAACTGATATGATTAACAAGAAGAAGAAGAAGAGGAAGAAGAAGAAGGAGAAGAAGAAGAAGAGGAAGAAGGGGGGGGGAGGTTGTGGCAATGAAGGCAGACTTTTGGACTCCATTTTAATTGTGGCTTGATTCATTTACCAGCAACACAATGATTCATGATTCATATACGTCTTTACCAATCCAAAATAAGACATAAATTAATACAACGTTGACTTTGGAGCGTACAGTAGTCATTTGTCAGTGCAATTTTGATTTCAACAAATATAATGAATGATGGAAAAGGAAAAAAAACAAAAACAAAAAGCAGTATGTTCTGGAATGACAACTTTCTGTAAAAGTACACACCCTATGGTTATAGTTATAGGGTGTGTACTCGTACAGAAAGTAAATCCGTTTGGAATCCTGGGACCAGCAGTACGAGGCAAAAGGATGCTATCAAAACAGTATCGTGTACATTTTAAATGGAGACATGTCTTTAACTCAGAGATCATTGTATAAGAAAGTTATGTACAGTATATAATGGTCATTCACTGAGGGCGAGCAATATCCGCAGAGCCTAAAGTGCATAATTATTTTAGTATATAATCTATGGGGACATTGGAACAAAAACCAGACGTTTATGCTTTAAAATAAAGACCTATGGAGGTGAGCACCAAGTGCACACATGCACAGGTACAGAACTCTGTAACGGCATCTCTTTAACTATCTTCAAGAGTCATTCCTTCATTTTCTGTAACCGCTGAATCCTAATTAGAGTAGCGTGAAGGCTGGCGCCCATCCCAGCCCACTCTGGGCGAGGGCAGAGTACACCTTGGCTAGCTCACCAGGCCATTGCAGGGTGGAAACACACTGACGGCTACACACCTACTCTTGTCGAAAGTCAGCAATGGTTCTTTTACATGAACTTCACACCATAGACAGTGACAGACATGGCCGGCCTTTGATAACCCAGTTATCTGCGCTGTGGGGACAGTGACAACCCGTTGAGAGTGGGGCTTGAACCACCAACCTTGGGATCAGTGATCCAGCACCTTTACCACCAGGCCAACCACTGCACTATTTTCAAGAGTTTAATATATAATACGCCGAGGCATAAAGAAAAGCTAGCAATGCTAAACAATGTTGTTGTAGTTTCTCCTCACATATTTTAACCCCGGCAGAGGCAATGCTGAGCGAAGTGCTGTGTAGCTAATAGCATCTGTATGGCCTATTGATTCAGAGTTCAGTACATAATACACATGCTCCATAAAGATGCTTTAGTATATACTATACACAAACAAGATACACGCAACTAAAATGCAATTTAAATTATTTACATATTTACCATTATCTATATACCGTATCTCATCACTCATACGAGGGGCTTCATCAGTTGTACCCAACTTCCATTTTTTCTCTAAAAGCAGTCGTAGATATGTTTCCTGCTGTTTTCGGTGGTTTGTCATTATCTAGTGTTTAATTCTACCATGTCATTTTTTTCCATCAGTATATGCAGCCATTTTGCATAGCGTTGGTCAACAAACTGTATTTGAGCCTTGTATCTGAATTGCAAATCCACCGTCATGGGCATGGAACAAAAGTGAACTGTGTAGTGTACTTTCCAACCACAGTCCACTTCAGGGGATCGTTTTGCATAGTAAAATGGCCTTGGTGCCGGAGAGTGGGAGAGAGCTTTCGCCTACCAGCGATACTGCAGTCACCTTTCAGAGTGTATATCATCATTTCCTCTGTCGATGTCAAAGCAAACCGGTTTAAGAAACTGACAGTGTCCAAGGAGTTTATTTCTTTAAAGTGTATTGTGGGAAAATAGAAATATTGAGAGCACTCAAAGTCGAATCAAGATATTGAGTCAAGTCGGTAGGTATCTGTGCATATTTCCTAGTGGAACGAGCGAGGAACCGTGCACAATAAATCATGTTTTTATCTAAATAAAGAAACCAAAGACAATAGGCTCGGTACCTTGGAGACCGAGAGACCGGGAGGGCTCCTTTGCCATGGCAACTGTGCACTGGGATGAGTGCTGTGCACGGCGCTGAGATGCGGACTTGGGTGTCGATGGAAGTGGGAGAACGTAAATGATGAGCCGAGTATGAAATGATAGAAACGAATCATTTCCTCTGTTTTAGTAGCAGATTGCTGGAGTTTTAATTTTTACTGTTCTGATTGTGCGCCATCAGAGAGTCTATACTTCATCAGTAATGCAGCTCAAATCTTATCTTCAAGATAACGGCAAAAGTCCACCTGCCTTGATTTGCTTCTAAAATAAATAAAACGTTTCGCAGAAGGTTCTAGAAATGTTGGTCGAATAGCATGTGTGGGGTTTTTTTTTTTTTTCACAATTTAGTCATATTTAATATTTAAACCTCAGTTCATACGTTCATTCAGTTCATTTTCTGTAACCGCTTAATCCTAATTAGGGTCACAGAGAGGCTGGCGCCCATCCCAGCCGACTCTGGGTGCGGGCAGAGTACACCCTGGATAGCTCGGCAGGCCATCGCAGGGTGGAAACACGCTGACGGCTTTGCAGCTACTCCTGTCGAAAGTCAGCAATGGTTCTGTTACATGAACCTCACACCACAGACCGTGAGAGACATGGCCGGCCTTTGATAACCAAGTTCCCTGCACTGGGGGCATTTAATACGTTTTTACTGTTATCACTTACATTATAGCAGCTATAAACCATTGTTTGTGTGGGGCAGTGGTGGTCTAGTGGTATAAGGCGCCGGATCGCTGATCCAAAGGTTGGGGGTTCGAGTCCCACTCTCCACAAGGTTGTCACTAAAACCCCCCCACCCACCCCCACCCCCACCCCCCCGTGCAGCTAACTGGGTTATCAAAGGCCGGCCATGTCTCTCACTGTCTATGGTGTGAAGCATGTAAAAGAACCATTGCTGACTTCCGACAAGAGTAGGCTGCAAAGCCGTTGGCGTGTTTCCACCCTGCGATGGCCTGGCGAGCTGTCCAGGGTGTACTCTGCCTTCGCCCTGAGTTGGCTGGGATGGGCACCAGCCTCCCCGTGACCCTAATTAGGATGAAGCGGTTACAGAAAAAAAATGAACTAAACCATTGTTCTCATATCCCTTGTTGTTGAACAGCCCCCATCAGGATATAAATTCAGAGATATCTACCAAGCCTGACGCGAATAATTGTTTTAGCATATACTACACCGGGAACGGAGGAAAAGCAACGAAAGGAAAGTATTCGTAGTTCATTTTTACATTGTGCCAGCATGATGGTGGGGCCGGTGGTGTAGTGGTTAGGGTGCTGCGCTCATGATCGGGAGGTTGTGTGTTCAAATCCCAGTTAGACTCCCACTGTGCTAAGATCCCTGGGCAAGGTCTTAACCACAACTGTGTCTCTGTTCACCCAGCAGTATAAATAGGTACCAGTACAAATATACTGGGAAGGTAACCTGTGATGGACTAGCGTCCCATCCAGGAGGAGTTGTACTTCTGGTCGCTTCACGCTATGGAAACCGGGGCTAAGCACCGGCCTGGTGAGCCACTAGGCTCGAGTGTAAAAATCCCAACGGACTTTACCAACCTATCAGCATGATGGTAGCGCTGGTAGTGATCGTGTATGTCCGACTTGGATTCCATGACCAGCCCAGTCCGGAACAATTTAATGCTGTTCTAGAGCTAACAAATAACTTAAAAATGATCTCTGAGATGTAAAAGTTTATTTAAATGAGATTCATGTTTCAAATTTCATTCAGAGTTTTAGTATAGTACAGTATATATTATAAAGAAACTTAAGAAAAGTATGTATCCAGTTATATAATAGGGTTGCGGAGGTGCCAGAGCCCATCCTAGATGGCACTGGGTGAAGATGGGGCACTCTGTGAACAAATCGCTGGGCAACGCTGACAACAATTCACATTCACATCTATACTCAGTGACTATACAGCCATGAGGGGGGCATAAGCCAGTGTTCTTTCTCACGCCAGTCCCACGCTTGGATAAATGGAGAGGGTTGTGTCAAGAAGGGCATCTGATGTAAAACCTATGCCAAATCAAACATGCAAATCATTCATATGACCCCCAAACCAGATCCGTCGAGGCCTGGGTTAACAACGACCGCCATCAGTCCTGTTAACCAACAGGGTGCTGGTGGTAACTGGACTACTGTTGGTAGAAGGAGAGGTGGGAGGCGTGTCCGTAGGAAGCAAAGAAGATGCAGAGGATAGGGTGAGATGGAGGCAGATGATTCGCTGTGGTGACCCCTGAAAGGAACAGCCGAAAGGAAAAGAAAGAAGATCTATACTCAAGAGCGATTTGGAACAGCCAGTTAGCCTAATGTGCATTGGACTTTGGATTGTGGGAGAAAACCAGAGTATTGAAGGAACAACCCACACAGGACAGGAAGAACATGCAAATTGCAGACAGACTCACCCAAGCCCAAGACTTGAACCCAGAACCTTTTTGCTAACTACGATACCGCCATTCCACCCTGAATAAAACCTTGGTCAACCAAAAATTAGCAAATAATCTTGGATAATCATCTGCGTTGACCAGTGCAAACTATATACAGTATATATATATATATATATATATATATATATATATATATATATATATAATAAGATAAGATACAGCTTTATTAATCTCACAATGGAGAAATTCACTGTTACAGGCTCTTGAGGTATCATCAGTAGGGGGTGCAAAAATAGATACAAACGTACACACATACATACATAAGTAAATAAATAAATAGATACATAAATAGTATAAATTAATAAACAATAAAAGAAAAGAAGGGAACGACTTTGTAGACTGGCCTATATTAAAGTGTATATGTATCTGAGGGCGGAGTAGATGGGTTGATGTGGTTCACAGTCAGTGGGGTAGATGTGGTTGATTAAAGTGCACGGGGTTTTTATTGCACATAACCGGTATTTTCACAGACAGTTACAAGGTGGCGTTGTACAGTCTGACAGCGGTGGGAATGAACGACCTGCGGTAGCGCTCCTTCCTGCACTGAGGATGTCTCAGTCGTCCACTGAAGGAGCTACTCAGCTTCTCTACAGTCTGGTGCAGTGGGTGAGAGCTGTTGACCCAGATGGATGTGAGCTTTGCTACCATCCTCCTCTCACTCACCTCCTCCACAGATATACTTTAATGTATGTAATGTTTGAGTGTATATATATAGTAGGCCGCCGTCAGTCCCAAAGGACTATAGCTGCGCTCTGGCTGGTCTCCCGGCTGGTGATGAGTGGCAGAGCCGGAGTAGGGAGTATTTTAGGACAGGCTGTTACCCAAGCAGCAAGTTCCCCCTCTCAGTGCCACCGGAAGGATCCAATGGAAGGGCAAGTGCCGATACGACTGGGTTCCAGTGCCACTGTAAGAGATACCAGAACGTTACTGTGAACAAACTGCCTCAGTGGACTCCGACTCCCGATTAGAAAACCGCTGACGGCTTTGCAGCTCCTCTTGTTGAAAGTCAGCAATTGTTCTTTTACATGAACCTCTCACCATAGACAGTGAGAGACATGGCCGGCCTTTGATAACCCAGTTAGCTGCACTAGGAGGGTGGCAACCTTGTGGAGAGTGGGACTCGAATCCCAAACCTTAGGATCAGTGATATATATATCATATATATATATAAAACATGATACCTTAGCTCATATGTTTGTGGCTGTTAACTGGCAAAATTAAAGTTCAGACACATGCTGTGATTTAATTGTTGCTAATTCATGTGGATTTATTTTTAGTCAAGGATTTAATAAACATTAGTCACTGCAGGTGGCTTTTTTATTCAGAAGTCATAATTAATATGTGCTAGCTCAGTTTATTACTTTATTAACAGAATTAATAGATTAATATACAGTAATTCTCACTAATGATTCTTCATTGAGTCATCCATCAAATTTTCTATTATTTCCGGAGAAAAACATACGCTTATGGAAAACTAATCAGAAATCTGATGGCGTGATACAGCCTGATATCATCCTGTGGTGTTTTATTCCCATTATACCATCATTATACCATCAATATTTATCCATCTATTCATTGTAAATAATATTTATTCATCAGGGTTCTGGGAGAAGGTGGCGCCAATCCCAGCTGACTTCTAGCGAGAGGTAGACCTATTGCAAGTCTATTGTCACTTATTGTCTATTGTCACTATTTATGTGTATGTATGTATTATATATATATATATATATATATATATATATATATATAATTTATCTATTACAGTTAATGTTGTGGGACATCCATGAGACAAGTTAGTACTTTTTATTGGTTGAATAAACAATTGTTCACTCATGACTCTCTCTCGTTATGATTCTTTTTTTTTTTTTTTTTTTGAAGTTAATGAAGCATAAAAAACATCCTCGTGTGACTCACTGAGCCATGTGTCATCACATTGCCAACAGTGGCGCCTGTGCTTCACGTGTTTTTGTGACACTGGCATGCGCACATTTTTCATTTTTGCCACCTGAAAACATTTGTGATTGGCAGCCGAGACCCTTGAAATGCTCCAGCAGGTCTATGGCAATGAAGCAGTGACCCGTTTTGAGACATATTCATGCTGTCATTCACATTCTGCCCTTCTTGACTCATGAAACAACTCAAAACACCTCACCTGGTTCACTGCTTCATCGCCACAGGCTTGCAGGAAGCATTTCACGGGTCTCCTCAGCCAGTGTTCTCAGTTTAATACCAAATTTGATGCTGCTTTGGTCCCTAGTAAATTTGCAAATGCACATATGTCTGTGTCACAAAAAAAGCAAACAACAAAAAAAAAGGTCGTGTATGAGACAGGTCCCGCCGTGCAATGACCTGACGAGCTGTCCAGGGTATACCCTGCCCTCGCCCGAAATCGGCGGAGATAGGCACCAGCCTCCCTTCAACCATAATTAGAATTAAACATTTCAGAAAATGAATGAATGAATGAATGAATGAATGAATGAGACAGGTCATGATATTGACATTGTAGCGTTACACAACATGATGCTAACTGCTGTATGCACACGATCATACATGTTCCATACGTCCTCTATTGGGACAGTCCAGGAACTTTTTCCCTGCACCTTCTAATGTTATCTTCCTGTACGTACAGTATGCTGTCTGTCGTGCATTATCTGGGAATAAGCTTCAGTGACTCTAAAAACTGTTGAAAGCCAGCATTCAATGACACCCAGTGTTGTTGTTGTTGTTGTTGTTGTTGTTCGGGGGAGTTACAGCACATCATATATATACAAGTGAATTTACCCCCAGAAAAAGTGTGTACAAGTCCACATGTAAGTGTACATGTACATGAGTGGGTGTATTTTGTGGACTCTCACTTGTTCATTCTCTCTTTCATTTTCTCTCTCTCTCTCTTGCTCTTAACCGCTGAAGTGCAAAGCAAACACATAGCAGCGGCAACGGCGGCAGCAGCACCAGTCATGGGGTGAAGAGTGTGAACTGCTTGTTTTGTGTAAACCTCACTCCTGTTAGTTTCCTGTGGTCTCGGAACAAAAAGCTGTTGTCTGCGTATTCTCTGTATCGTAGTGGAATAAAGCAGGGGACCTGGACCGCATGACTAAAAAGGAATGAAAAGCGACTTCTCTTCTACCTCATGATAGGTGTTGGTGTATAGAGGTGATGCAGCAAAGAAAAGAAAAGAGAGGGGAAAAAAAAGATTAATTGTTTCAGGTTTTATGGTTAAAACGTTCCTAAACCTGCTGTGATCCCACACACATCGATATATTACGAATGTTTATTCCTAGGCTGAGGCTCATCGACAGATTACCACCTAACCCAGGCCATGATACCTTTGTTCCAGTGAACAGGACAGTTTACTTTAGCAGATATTGCAGGGTGTAATCATTCTGTTATCATTATTCAGTGTTTATTCACTGTTTCTGTCCTGGCAAGTGGCTGGAAAAAAATTCACAGAATTTCGACGAACAAACACGAAACAAACACACAGCGCCAACATTTTTCTGGATTAGCACAGCCAAGCCGACGTATTTCACTAATGTGTTGTACACATCATAAAACTTTGACGTTAAACTCTATTTTTTTATTTTTTTTTGCAATGGCATAGTCAAAATATTTTGAGTTTTATGCTTAAAAAAAGCAAGTTAGCACATCCGCCATACAGCACCAGGGTCCTGGGTTCAAATCCCAAGTATTTCATGTTGGGATTTTGCATGTTCCTTTCGTGCTTGCGTCATTTTCTTCAAGGTACAGGGGTACCTTGGTTCTCGAACTTAATCCGTTCCGGAAGGCGGTTCGAATTCCGATTTGTTCGAATTCCAAATCCGCTTTTCCCATTACAAATAATGCAAACGGTTTTAATTCGTTCCAAGACGCTATAAAACTACCTTTTTTAAACATAATGTTATTTCATAATGTCGTTTATATATCAAATTGTATATCAAATGTGAAACAACAGGACAAACACAAAATTCTTAATAGATTAATTTATTTTGTGTATTTTTTTTTTTTTTTTTTTTTTTTTTTTTTTGAACCAGCCTCGACTTGCTTTAAAGTGTAACCCTTCAGGATTCGAGCTCGGGTCTTTTTTCACCAAATCATTGTCGATTTCATGAGCTTTACAGCGGATCACATCCTCGCTAACACCATCTCCTGCTAACTGCTGCTTGTTTATGTATCGGAGCAGTAATTTTTCCACCTCCTCCAGCTCTCACGGTCTTTGTTTGCTGATAACCGTCGAGCCTTTCGCCACATCACTGACTCTAACACTCTCTTTGTTCTTCAGGATCGCGCATATCCTTGATTTAGCCGTGCCATATTCCTTAGCAAGATCAGTAACACGCACGCCTGATTCATGCTTAGCGATCAGCTCTTTCTTAAACGCAACAGTTTTCCGCACAACTGACCTTTTCTCAGTAGCTTTCTTTGGAGACATGTTTATTAGCTAATCTAATCGAGTAAACAAAAAAAAAAAACACGGTATACGGTACTTTGAATTACAGGAGCAAGCACATCCACACGCGCATAGTGGTCGAGTAGAATCAAAAGAGACCAATTTCTGGAAGTCGCGCACTTTTCCTCACTCTCGGTCTCGTTTTTTTCTAGCGCATTTTTCGAGTTCGACTTCCGAATTTTGTTTGACTTCCAAGACAAAAAAAATCCCGGATTTTTTGTTCGAATTCCGATTTGTTTGATCTCCAAAGCGTTTGAGAACCAAGGCACCACTGTACTTCGGTTTCCTCCTACAGTCCAAAGTCATGCATGTTAAGCTACCGGGCTCTTCCGAGTTGCGAGTGAGTGTATGTTGGTCCTGTGATTATCTGACAAACTTTTCAGGGTGTACCACCATCAACAAGAGACGGGTGGGTTAGGTTGCAGCTTTTCCGCAGCCCTACTTGGAGGAAGCATGTGCCATATTTGTTTTTCTGTTCTCACTAGTAGTGGGGCATTGATATCGTACATGAGCTATCTTGGTGCTGGGGCAGAGGTGGGATACACCATGAAAAGTCCACCAGACAATCACAGGGCAACACACACACACACACACACACACACACACACACACACACACACACACACACACGCACACAAATTGGCCGATGATCAATTTGGCACAGTGAATTAGCCTAATGTGCATGTCTTTAGATTGTGGGAGGAAACTTGAGCACTCAGAGGAAACCCACATGCAAGTGCAGAAAGATCATGCAAACTCCACACAGACTCAAACCCAGGACTGTCTTGGTGGGAGGTGGGCATGATAAACCATATACGTACATTTAAAAATAAAAATGTATTTGAAGAATTTCAGTGTAATTGTTTACCGTTCCATATTCATTACCGTACTTTAAAAAGTGCTCGTTACCCACCAGTGATTTTCTGATTATAGCGGTTCTGACAGTTCTTCCTGATTTATTCAGTATTTCCCTCAAATCTACCTTCAGCTGTTCTTCTGTCTGTCAGAACAGTTTGAGGCTCGCATGTCACCCTTTACTCGCTCTGCCGAACTACGTTTTGTGATGGCTGTTTATATTGCATGACTCTGAAGTGTCCTCGCTTTTGGACTGTAGCTAAAGGACTGACTAGCTGCAGGCGATATCGGATCGGCTAATTCATGGGCTGGCACTCTAACCTGACTGGACTTAAAGCCCTCAGGCACAACAGCAAAATGGCCAGTGCAGTCTGTCCAAGCTCGCGAAGGCAGCTAGGCTTTCTGAGGACGGATGTGAAACAACAGGCATCTCGGATTCATTCATTCATACAAGCATTCTTTTTCTAATCCTCTTAATCCTAATTCGGGTCGCAGAGAGGCCGGCCCCCATCTCAGCTGACTCTGGGCGGTGGCGAGGTACACCCCGAACAGCTCGTCAGGAAATTGCAGGGCCGCATCTGGTATTCTTTGAATCAAAATTCTAAGCTATAAAGTGTGAAATAGAAACCTGTGTGCATGAATACTGTATGTTTGCTTAGGAAAGGTTACAGGAACAGCTGTGTTTATATTGTTATCATGTGACTCTGTCATTGTACAGTACAGTTGGACTCAATTCAAGTGATTAAGTGACTTCTGAGGCCAGCTGGTTATACCAGAACCAAATGAGTTTTTCACCAACTCGGGTGAATCATGCAATTCATTCATTCATTCATTCATTCATTTTCTGAACAACTTAATTCTAATTAGGGTCGCGGGGAGGCTGGTGCCCATCTCGGCCGATTCTGGATGAGTGAAAAGTACACCCTGGACAGCGTGCCAGGCCTTTGCATGGCAGAAACACACTGATGGCTATGAAGCCTACTCTTTGAATCATACAATTATAAATTCTAATTACAAAATAATAACAGTAATACAGGGATTCTTCACTTTCCGCGGCTAATTGGAGATCCCCCGAGACCGCCGAATTACTCAAAGTAGGATCACGCGACTGACGTATACATACATGTATACGTGTATATAATATCAATAAATACATATTCAATGGTATAAATGATTATAATAACAATTAAACATTAAAAAACAATGCATAAGATATAAATAAAATATGAATACTCACAAAAATACAGACGTGGGCACGCGCACGCACTCAGATGCACGCCTCACATAAAAATGTAAGTCGTTTTGATGGGAGGTTTTGGGTTGGGGTTTTTTTTTTTTTTTTTGCATAATTGGCCTTGTTTTTGTGGCATTTTCCTTAAATTTTTCCCTATTCTTCCTTAATTTCCTTAATTTTTAATTCGATGAATATTTAAAAAAAAAAAAAAAAAAAACGATGCAGTGAAGCCACATGAATTGAAGCGCGAAGTAGCGAGGGATCCCTGTATTGATAATGTCAAAAAATTAAGCTCTACGGAATTTCCCAATATTTTGTGTTTATTTCAGTACAGTATATTTTACATTGAAGTTTACATTTAAAGTATTTAAAAGCAAACTTGGACTTGTGAATAATTTACGAAAGTGTTTTGTACTCTGAGAAACATCCTCATGCTAGTTTGCTCGGTGAGGGATGGTGTATACTATCAAGCTTATACTACCCAGCCAAAAAAAAAGTCACACACATATTTTCATGGGAAGAATTTATCCTTGATCATAGCATGTAATCTCCACGGCATTAGAATGAAGCACCTGACGACGTGAATGTACTGAATAAGCAGGTTATCACATCAATCAAGTTTTTCTTCTCTGATGGCACCGATATAAAATGGGGTCTCAAATTAAATTTACAGAATTTGAAAGATACCCTTATCCAGAGCGACTTACTTTTTTTTTTTAATACACCTGAGAATTAAGGGCCTTGCCCAAGGGCCCCAACAGTGACAGCTTGATAGCACTGGGACTTGAACCCCAGACCTTTGGATCAGGAAGCCAGAGTCTTAACTACCTGAGTCATCAATGCCCCAATAACGAAAGAGCGGTTCAGGGAGCATGTGGAAATATTTTCACATATGTATTGGCCCCCCAGAGTCCTGACCTTAAGCTTATCGTACGTTTTCAGGATGTGCTGGAGAAGAATTCAATTGAATGATTCATTTTTTTTTTACTGATCAGTTCAGGGTGTCAGTGAGAAATAAACCCAACACTGGACGTGAAAAAAATGTTATGTTGCTTAATTTTGTTGAAACAATACCGTGGAGATTATGCACTGAGATCCATTCTAAAGGTTCTCCAAAAATATATTAGAGTGTGTGACCCTTTTTTTTCTGGCTGAGCAGTTTATATATGTAATATATGGTTATACTGTGCGTCTACACCAATCAGCCATAACATTAAAGACATTATTGCCACTGACATCTGAAGTAAATAACATTGATTACCTGATTCGAGTGGCACCGCCAAAGATTGGAATGCATGTGTCAGAAAATAAACAGTTCTTGAAGTTGATGTTTTTGAGGCAGTTCAGATGAGCGAGTACAATCTGAAAGTACACAGGCCTACGGGTCTTGTGGGGCATTCTGGGTATGCAAAGGTAGTCTAAGAAAGGCCAACCAATAAACTGGCAAGAGTGTCATGGGTGCCCAATTTTCATTCATTCATTTTCTGGGCCACTTAATTCTAATTAGAGTTGCGGGGAGGCTGGCACCTATTTCAGCCCGACTCTGGGTGAGGGCCGAATACACCCTGGACTCGCCAGGCCATCAACACACTGACAGTTATGCAGATACTCTTGACGAAAGTCAGCAATGGTTCTTTGACATGAACCTTTCACTGCGGACAGTGAGAGCGGCATGACCGGCCTTTGATCACCCAGTTCGCTGCACTGGGCAGACAGCAGTGACAACCTGCTGAGAGTGGGGCTTGAACCCCTAACCTCAGGCTCGGTAATGTTCAGTGATACGCATATGACGTGAATGCTAGTATGACTGATCTGAGCAAGACCTGCTGAAACTGTGAGGGCTGACTATGATAGAAACGTGTCAGAACACAATGTGTTGCACCATGTATTGTATGAGGCTGCCTAGTCGCAGACCAGTCAGGTGGCATTAATGTTATGGCTGATTGGTGTCTGTACTAGCACATGACGGTTACCTCTTATCATTTCGACTCTTCGTCTTTCATTCATACCCAAAATGAAGTCTACCTGTGTATCAAGATGCTCGTCTGGATCCTGAAGGTGTGTTCAGGTATTTCTTCCAACCATGGACCATGACATGTCAATTCACGAATAAGGTTTTCCTCCATGATAAGGAGCTCGTTAGGCATTTCAGACGGATGCGTCGTGTCAGCCTGGAACCTCGACATTTATTCCTTGCAATTTTTTGACAGTTTGTACACAAGGCAAGTTAATAAGAATAATGCTTCTCAGTTGACGAGCTTCGAAAAATTCCGTAGGTCATAAATCAAATTCGAAAGTGTCTGTCCTCCAGAATTCACTTGAGTCACGCCTGCTGAAATTTCTCAGGAACAATAACAGTCCAGCCGGCTGGTTTAGTCATTACTCTGCCCTTCCAGTGTTACACAGGAAGAAAAAACATTGCATAAGACATTGAAGCGGCAAGCGGTAGGTACGCTTTCAAGAGTCAAATAATCAGCAAGTAATAATTGCTCACTTCATGCATTACTTCATCCTGACGCTTAGATCGGACGGCACATGCTAACAGAGTTGTGGTGTTCTCTGGATATTTTCCTCAGGAGAAACGGATACGCCGCATGCCATGATATGATATGATATAATATAACATAATATGATGCTTGCGATGAAGTTCATTTCAGTAGAGTGATCCCTATGCACCCATATCAGAAGCCTCTATATCTGCTGAGAAATTCATACAGACAACCTTCTGTGATTTTATAGGTGATCTTTATAGGAGTCCGGGTCCTATAACTGACAAGAGCCGACGCCAGAACCCATTTTACAAAGCCTGTGTAAACACAATTTATGGTGTTCTTATGCTAGCGTGATGCCTCCAAAGCAATTAGCTCCATCATAAATTTATGAATGTTATACACTACACACAAAATGCACTGCATGCTAAAGGCAAACATTCCTGAATTCAATTATATTTCGGATTTGCACCATATTTAAAGCCACCTAAACAGGTTTTAAAGACTTCCACAGTGTTTAATGACACGGACCAATCAGATCGTTACGAGCCCTGGGATTACTGTTCAGCAGGTTTAACATCTTGGAAGCTCTTTAATACTACAGATACGTATAATCTTTTCACTTTTCATGACAGTATTTTCATATTTTTGTCTGTTTTCTGGTGTAATTTTGGTGCAACCAATTCTATTTAAAAACAATTTATTCACCATATCAGTCTTTAATCACTTTGTGAAATACAGTACATAAAACACAATATCAGGTACTGTATTGTTATCATCCAGGGTCATTGTCCTGTTCTCTCACTATTTATGTATGCATTACACTTCTACGTTCTATTTCTTTGGCGTAGTGGTTAAGGTGCTGGACTCATGATCAGGACATTGTGGGTTTGAATCCCCATTATACCCCCACAGTGCTAAGACCATCAGGCAATGTTTTAAAAACAAGTGTGCTTCTGTCCGCCAAGCTTTATAAATGGGTACCAGTAAAACAGTACCGGTAAGGTATGTGTGATGGACTAGTCCAGGGGTCGCCAATCTTATCCACAAAGGGCCGGTGTGGGTGCAGGTTTTCACTTCAACCAAACAGTAGCCACACCTTCCACTTGTTTCAATCACTGATCATCAAAAGAAAAGAAAAAAAAAATAGATTGGACATTACGGTTTCAATTCTGAAGTGGAGCCATCTTGGTGAGATCACCTTACTTTAAGACTTAAAGCAAGGTGATCTTACCAAGATGGCTCCACTCCAGAGTTGAATGTGGAATCTAGGGTTTTTTCTTTTTTTTTTTTTCTTTTGATGACCGGTCATTGAAGCAGGTGGAAGGTGTGGCTACTGTTTGGTGGAAGTGAAAACCTGCACCCGCGCACCAGCCCTTTCTGGATAAGATTGGAGACCCCTGGACTAGTGTTTCATCCAGGAGGAGTTGAACTCTGTTGCTTCACTCTATAGAAACTGCGGATAAGCACTGGTCTAATGAGCCACTAGGCTCGGTTGTAAAAGCCCAACTGGCTTACCTTACCTCATGCTTGCGTGGGGTTTCCACCTACAGTCCGAAGATATGCACATTAATTAACTGGTGTTTCTAACTTGCTCCTAAGTTAGAGTGTTAGCGGTTATGTGAATTATTTGATATTAGCAAACAGTTTCCCTATAGACCGAATTTTTCAGGCTCAGTTATTAATTAGCTAGCTTGTTGAAATGGCAGTGATATGCAAGTATGTAGCTAGCTCAGGGGTGGGCAATCCTATCCGCAAAGGGCCGGTGTGGGTGCAGGTTTTCACTTCAACCAAACAATCGCCACACCTTCCACCTGTTTCCACCAATCATTGATCATCAAAGAAACGTGAAAAAAAAAAAAAAAAAAAAAAAACCCTAGATTGGACATTACTGTTTCAATTCTGCAGTGGAGCCATCTTGGTGAGATCCTCTTGCTTTAAGTTTTAAACAGTAATGTGATCTCACCAAGATGGCGCCACTTCAGAATTGAAACAGTAATGTCCAATCTAGGGTTTTTTTTTCTTTTCTTTTGATGATCAGTGATTGGTGGAAACAGGTGGAAGGTGTGGCTATTGTTTGGTTGAAGTGAAAACCTGCACCCACACCGGCCCTTTGCGAATAAGATTGCCCACCCCTGTACGAGCTACATACTTGCATATCACTGCCATTTTAACAAGCTAGCTAATTAATAGTAATTTTTAGTTAGCTAGCTAACTTCACACAAATTAAAGTTGCCGTTCTATTTAATGCTCGCTATATCCAAATAGCGAATGTTAGCTAGCCCACTAACGTTACCTGAAGCTTGTTATCAATTAATTTTACCCAAATTAGCTCGCCCGGGCAGTGGTGATCTAGTGGTATAAGGCGCCGGATCGCTGATCCAAAGGTTGGGGGTTCGAGTCCCACTCTCCACAAGGTTGTCACTGTCCTCCCAGTGCAGCTAACTGGGTTATCAAAGGCCGGCCATGTCTCTCACTGTCTATTGGTTGTATTGTACTGTATTGCTGACTTTGGACAAGAGTAGGCTGCAAAGCCGTCAGCGTGTTTCTGCCCTGCGATGGCCTGGCGAGCTGTCCAGGGTGTACTCTGCCCTCGCCCTGAGTTGGCTGGGATGGGCGCCAGCCTCCCCGCGACCCTAATTAGGATGAAGCGGTTACAGAAAATGAACTGAACAAATTAGCTCGCTTGCTACTAACTTTGCTAGCATTATCTAGTTAAATAAGACTAACTGAAACGGCCACCTGTCACTAAATTAGCTACATTATCTGTATTTAACTGTAATTTGGGGTAAACTATATGCTTTAATCTCATCAACAAACATTTTACAGACAATCACCGAGCTTTCTTTTCCCTCCATAGCCAAACTTCCCGCGTTTGTTTACATTTCTGCAAAACTTCGAACTTCCTGCCTGAGCGAAGGCTTTGTCCATAATAGAATTTGTCTACACAGTTGCATGTAGGTGTTTATTCAGTCCAGTGAAGCCAATTGCTATTATTACATGCACGCCTCTCCATCATATTAAATTAATATATCCCCCCCCCCCAACCTCATCCTCTGAGAGGCTTAACATAATCTTCAACTTGTATGTCTTATCTAAATCTTATGTAATCTGGCAAGCCACACGTTCTCCTTCTTGAAGCTGGGATAACACAGGATAAGACACTTCTGCTTCTTCCTCCCGAAATCAGGGGACAGATTGTAGGATGGATGAGATATCTGAGGTTTAGCCCTTAGCCAGTCCATTTTATTGGTCTCTCTCTCTCTCTCTCTCTCTCTCTCTGTCTCTGTCTGTCTCTCCTTTCTGTCATCCACTGGAAGCCTCCACTGGCCACACCTTTCTGCTAATGACGGAGGGATAGCATGGAGGGGAGGTGGTGAGTGAAGGTGGGCGAACAGAACAAGAGAGCAAGAGAGAGTTTCCATCAGGCTGCCAGCCAGAGCCAGTGATTAATTCCAGCAGATGCCTGGTATTTGCTTCTGAGTGTGGGGGTGTGAAGATCTCTCTCTCTCTCTCTCTCTCTCCCTCTTGCTTTCTCTCTTTCTTTCACTCACTTTCTCTCTTCCCACCTACTCCTGTCTCCACCCAGGCAAGCTGGCAGGACTTAATTAAATATTAACCAACGGGTGATCGAGTGAGGACAGACAGAGGCGTGGGTTTCTGCGTAGGTGTGGGGAGAACCAGCCTTTTGGAACAAGGACTGGGAGATACCCCCCTCCACACATGTATACACACACACACACACTTGCAGAGACACACAATAATAAGAATTTCACCAGCATGTGGGTTGGAGCAGTGTTATATCACAACAGGTTAAAGCAACTGCCTACTCAGGCCCTGGGTGTCTGGATCCCCCTCCCTTCCCTGTTGGGAAACACCTTCCCACAGCCCAGCTTCTGTTTCCTCCTCTATCTATAAGAAACTTATTCACATGGACTTTTTCTCAGTAAAACATGGTTTTGGAAGGAAGGGGGTGGGTTGGCATTGTGTTTGTATGCATATGTGTATAAATATGCTAATATTATAAGCTGAGTTAACTGGGAATTCATTGTAGCCACTGATTTGCTCATTCATTCATCTTCAGGTAACAGGGCTCATAAGGATCCAGAGCCTATCCTGAGAAAACTGGTCACAAGCTGGTAATTCATTCTCGGTGGCTTGCCCATCCATCACAATGAAGCATGTACAGTACAGTATGCACAAATGGATATCTCCGGGTAGTTTGCAAGGATAAGTCCCCTTTCTGGAATATGTTTTAGAAAATTGGTGGAAACCAGAGGAAACCCATGTAGACTTGAGGAGAACACTGATGGTAATTATTGAACCACCCTAAATTGAACTTTTATTAGGTCTGCTATAGATAGGAACTAATAAACTGGAAACTCACTTTAATTGAGCATTCATAATAAAAGATGATTTTAATTTGGAGCCTCAGTATAACCAACTCATTTATTTGTCAGTATAACAGATCTTCAGTGCTTTAGTGATATTCTTAGACAGCATTACATAAGGGATGTGTGGGCATTTCCCTGGGAAGCCCTGCAATGCAACTATTAACTGATATTACTTTCCTCATCAGGCCCTTTTACAGAGGCTTGTAATTACTAAAAGGACACTTAAGCCGATGCTTCTCATTGCCAAAATGCATTTTGCCTGTGTGTTCCAATCACAAAATTACACGGGTTAATTCTAAAGGTGCGTAATTAAATCATTGCAGAGAGTGTAATTAAATCACTGCATTTCTCCCCTCCAAAGCAAAGGCTCATCACTGGAAACCTGGGGGTAATTTCTCCCATTTCAAAGTGGAACAGAGGCACTGCACTTGCACTGAGTCAGCAAAGGCACATTGATCTGTCCTAAGCAAAGTCCCTGCTGGAAGATCAGTGTTTTTTTTTTTTTTTTTACAGATTTTTGCAAATGCATGAGGGTGTGTTCTGACTGACTTAGGAGGATACCATCATACTGAGCCAGAAAAATACTACCCCCGCAATTAATCTGATTAAAGGCCCCTCGCCATGTCAGCAACATCCTGCAGGCGGTGTTGCCAAATTGGTCGGTTTGCCACCCAATGGGTGTATTTTCAATCAAAATGGGATGTGAGCAATCAATTTGAATCAAGCTTCAGTTTCTTGATTACTTGTTTCCGATTTGGTATCCCCAATAAACTACCTCCACAGGATACGTGTTTATATACACACACACACACACACACACACAGTATATATGCGCTACATTGTTTTATTGATTGAAGCATATAGATCTAGAAATATGTAAACTGCTATAACAGAATATGGATGTAGTTTATATTGAAAGAATATTTAAAGTTGATGTAATTTAGTGACTTTAATTATCGTGCTGTCTTGCAGTGAATTAGGAAAAGGGTGGTGCGTCATAACTGGCCTGCAGGAAGTTGATCCTAACTGGCAACCCTGCCTGCAGTGCCAATTTAGCCATGAAGGTGCTGCATGATTACACAACCAGTGGAACACCTCTAGTATGTTTTATTGTATTCTATATATTTATTATTATTAATAATAATAATAATAATAATAATAATAAATTCATCTTTTGATATTATGAACACCTTAACGCTACTTCGGGTCGCGGGGAGGCTGGCGCTCATCTCAGCTGTCTCTGGACGAGGGCAGAGTACACCCTGGCCATCGCAGGGCAGAATCACACTGACAGCTCGCTTCTGTTGACGGATGTCAGCAATGGTTCTTTTACTTGAAGCCCTCATCATGGACAGTGAGAGACATGGTCGGCCTTTGATAACCCAGTTAGCTGCACTGGTTGGACAGCAGTGACCACCTGGTGATAGTGGGGCTTGAACCCCCGACCTTGGGCTCGTGAACCCATCACTGCCTCTAATAATGAAAATAGTAATAATAATAACAATCATAATAATAACAAACGGATTATTATGATTATTATTATTACTATTATTATTGTTGTTGTTGTTGTTGTTGTTGTTTATTCCCTCCTCCTTCTGTACAAGGATGTACAAAGTGCCAGTATATACAATGTAATTGTATTCCCTGCAGTAATCATAGATAACAAATGTTAAATCAAATGAAGATTTCAGAGAAAGAGAGGAAGATGTGTTTATAGTTTGTTGCAGATGGGTAAAGTGTGCCTGTCTCCTCACTAATCGGATTTAAATCGGGGATTTCACAGCAACCACTGGGAGATATTATTTCTAACAGCAACATCTGTACACAGGGAGGGTTCAGGATTCTGCGTGTTTTCTCTAATACACACTGCAGCTGGAACGCACCAGGAAAATAACCGCAATTATCCCAGAAGACTCTGACTGGGACCCAAACGAACTATTTATCCCAGTCAGGTTAAGAGTACTGGTCGGTTCTGAAAGATGGAGTGATAGTTCGAGTTGATTTATTGTGCGTGCAGCGCGTTACAGCCGAAGCGGATTCGTGTGGAGCAATAAATAAAATAATAAACTTGATTTAACTGTTGCATTAAAAAAATAAAGCACGGATGGAAATGAAGAAGGAAAAGAGTTTGGGTCGGGATCGAGCTCCAGAAAATACTGCTGACATGAGTTATTGTACTGGACTTCAACTGCAATCCAAACTCTCTCTCTCTCTCTCTCTCTCGCTCTCTGTGTCTCTCTGTCTCTTGCTCTCTGGCAGAGCGACACCAGGAAACTCCAAAAAAGGACAGGGAAGTGGAAACCCACCGGAACCGCTCCTTATGTAGTCATGACCCTATATGGCACGGCGGCGCGGGGTCTTCCGGCCGCGCGCGCAACAGGGAAACCCGAATATTCAGCGAGCGCGCGTTGATTTCCGAATCGAACTCGAGCGATTTTGCAGCGAAGAACAAACCGACCTTTTTCCTCTCCAGTTTACTGCACAGACATTAAAAGTCCAAATGCTGTCCGCTTGTGCTTCTTGTTCTGTCTTGGGCGAGCGTCATGTGTCCTCGGCTGCAGTGCCTAAATATGGGCTTCCTCCAGTCCATATATGGACATCTACGTCACGAGGGAGTGTATATAAAGGAGCAGGGAACCTCGGGCGCGGAGGAAAGAGCGCTGAGAACCCAAAGCGACTCACCGGCAGATAGACAGATCCACAGATAGCTGATAGACTGGTGACAGACAGCGATCTGACTCTGTAAATACAGTTTTAAAACAACAACAAAGTAGAACAACAACAACAACAACAACAACAACAGAAGCAAAGAGTCCATGTTAAAAAAAAACAGTCCAAATTTTTTTTCTGTTTTTGGGTTGATTATTAGAGCGACTCTGAATCATCCGTTCTGTGGCAGAAAAAAAAGTGGATTTTCTTACCTTTTTGCGCAAAACAAAAAGGAAGGAAAGCAAGATACAGTGAAGAGGGTCAGCCTGAGAAAGGAAGAAGAGCATCTTCACTGTTCCTATCCCAGAGGGGCTACCTGCTGATCTGTCAGTGCACGCGCCACACACACACACACACACACACACACACACACACACACAGACAGAGATGGCTGCAGCCAAGACGGAGCTCCTTCCTGCTCTGCAGATCTCAGACCACCTGAGCTTCCCTCACTCCCCCATGGATAACTACCCCAAGCTGGAGGAGATGATCATGCTCAATTCTGCGGGGATCCTGAACGCCTCCGCGCCCGAGGGCACCGGCTTCGGCTCCGGGGAACCCGGCGAGCAGTACGATCACCTGAGTGGAGGTAAGAAGCTCTCCGACTGAATCCATTGTGTTGTGTGATCAACTGTGTTATTTCGACCAGAGACAGAACAAGTGCAATTGCTTCAGATAAAACTGAATGTCAAACAAGTTGCAATTTTATTATAAACAAATCCATTATTATGATTATCTATTCAGCATTGCATCAGATAGTCCATATTCCATTTCCATTGATGTGTCGATCAGAGCGTTTTAAATAACGAATTATTCTGATATGAAGCATGAAGACCTCAGATGTGCACTGCAATCAGATCTCCAAAACGTGCAGGTTCATTTAAATGACTCTTTTTTTTGTAGCAGCTGAACTGCAGCTTGATTAAATTATCAGCTGCTTTTAGCCATGTAATGGAATTGAAGACCTGCTGAGAGAGAGAGAGAGAGAGAGAGAGAGAGAGAGAGAGAGAGCATAGGGTAAATGCAGATGGCTTGTGCTGGCTCTAGTGCTTGTCTCTTAAAGAGCTCAGTAAATGTGTGTGTGTGTGTGTGTGTGTGTGTGTGTGTGTGTGTGTGTGTGTGTGTGTGTGTTTAGTATGGGGGGCATCCTTCTGCTTCTCCATCAGCACCTGCTGCTTTGTCTAAGCGAGTTGGGAAACACAGACTCTGCCTCCAGTGGGGTCTCCCATCTCAAACACCTCAGGGATCTTCTATACACATTAATGTGTCTCAGAACAACTGAGAGAGAGAGACACTCATCCAGAACATGATTCTCAACTTTCTCCCTTCTTGTTGTTGTCTGTGTAGATACTCTTCCTGAAATCTCCCTGAGCTGTGAGAAGTCCTTGGCTGAGCAGAGTTACACCCCTCAGAGGTTGCCCCCCATCTCCTACACAGGTCGCTTCACCCTCGAACCTGCCAACTGTAGCAACAGCCTATGGGCGGAGCCCCTGTTCAGCCTGGTCAGCGGATTGGTCGGTGTCAACCCACCCACCACTTGTATCACCTCTTCAAGCATCCAAGTTACTCCCTCGTCCTCACCTGCTTCAACTTCGAACTCGTCCTCCTCTTCCTCTTCTTCAACATCGCCTTCGTCGACATCCAGCCCTAGCCTGAGCTGTTCGGTGCACCAGAGTGAGCCCAACCCCATTTATTCTGCTGCTCCGACCTACTCGAGTGCCAGCCCAGATATCTTCCCTGAGCCTACTGCCAACTTCCCATCAGCAGTGGGTAGCAACCTGCCATATCCACCCCCGGCTTACCCCAGCAGCAAACCATGTGGCACCAGCTTCCCTGTTCCCATGATTCCTGACTACCTGTTTCCCCAGCAGCAAACTGAGATCGGTCTGACCTCAGCTGAGCAGAAGCCCTTTCAGACCCAGCAGCCTTCGCTTACGCCGCTCTCTACCATCAAGGCCTTTGCCACGCAGACAGGCTCGCAGGAGCTGAAGAGCGTCTACCAGGCGCAGCTCATTAAGCCCAGCCGTGTGCGCAAGTACCCAAACCGGCCAAGCAAGACACCACCACACGAGCGGCCCTATGCCTGCCCTGTGGAGACGTGCGAGCGGCGCTTCTCTCGCTCTGACGAGCTCACCCGCCACATCCGTATCCACACCGGCCAGAAACCCTTCCAGTGTCGTATCTGCATGCGCAACTTCAGCCGCAGCGACCACCTCACCACTCACATCCGCACGCACACCGGTGAGAAGCCCTTCGCCTGTGACATCTGTGGACGCAAATTTGCCCGTAGCGACGAGCGCAAGCGTCACACTAAAATCCACCTGCGGCAGAAAGACAAGAAAGCTGACAAAGCAACCTCAGTGTCCACCACGATCCAGAATTCCATCACCTCTGTCTCCATTTCCGTCCCCTCGCCCGTGTCAAGCTACCCATCTCCTATCGCCTCCTACCCCTCTCCAGTCTCATCCTTCCCTTCTCCAGTCGCCTCCTGTTATTCATCTCCTGTGCATACATCCTACCCATCTCCCTCCATCGCCACCACTTATCCATCTCCATCCTCCACCTTCCAGACCCCCGTGGCCACCTCCTTCCCTAACTCTGTGGCCAGCAACATCTACAGCTCTCCGGTTATGACCCCGATGACCGACATGCAGACATCCCTTTCTCCACGGACAGCTGAAATCTGCTGAGACTGTCCCCCGTGTGCTGTCGTCTCAGTTCTCCATCACAATCGCTCTCATCTGAGTGAGGGACAAAGTGTTAACAGACTCGTTCATTTCTCGATTTCCCTTCTCTGCAAAAGCACTTTTTCTGGCTACACTTTACATGATGTCGTGTTAAATATTCAAACGGGCAAAGACTCCAAGACGTTTAAAAAGAAAGTGGACATTTTTCTTTCGCCTCAAACGAGGCTTTCAAGACTTTTAAGGGAGGCAAAGTAGAGCAACAGGTTCTGGGCGAGTTTCTTGGTTTTCCTCGGAGTGTAGACGCGATAAAAGAAGGATAAGGACCTTATTGTTGTAAACTAATGCCTGCAGGTTTCAAGCTCAAATGTCTTCAACAGGCATTTTAAAAATAAGACATTAAATAATATACATAAGCTACAGTATATGTATATTGTACATGTGCCATGTTTGAGGGGTTTTTTTGTTTGTTTGTTTGTTTGTTTGTTCGTTTGATTGATGGTTTGTTTTTACTTTTTAGTACCATTGTTGTGAAAATTGATTTGCCTCTTTTCATTGTATTATCCTAAAATTGAGCAGGGCCATATTTTATACATTCTGTAGTACGTAGTGAAAATGCTGTGATAAGTTTTTTGACTCTGTTTGGATAAAGAGCACTTACGTATTCTGACGCATGTGTAAGAGTAACGTTACTTTCTCTTGTTTTGTAAATATCATCTGCTGGTACTATTTCTCTCTCTCTCTCTCTCTCTCTCTCTCTCTTTCTCTCTCTCTACCTAGCTATCGATCTATCACACTCTCTCACTCTTTTTTTTTTTTTTTTTTTTTTTTTCTTCAAATGTGACATCTAAAGGCCTGCTAAATGGAGAGAATTATTACCGAGAGGGGGAAAGAAAGCATCAAATATTTTCTCAAAATTTTCGGTGCCTTTTGAGAAGCCTTGCAGATATTCTGACAGATACGTGTGAGTGGATGCTTTGCATCTGGCCTTAAGATTTAAGGGATTTTAATTTTCTCCTATTTTTTTCCTTTATTCAAAAAGTCATTTCAAGGATCGAAGGGAAACAATACGAGGGCACTGCTTCATGTTTTTTGGGATGAAAGCAAAAAAAAAAAAAAAAAAAGATCTATATTTTTGTAACTGAAATGTACATATCTACAGGAGTTGGAATGCTGTAGTTACCTACTGAGTAGGCATGGGATTTTTTTGTATGTTATTTACATGCAGTCCATTATTTTGTTGTTATTTTTATTTTGTATTTGTGTTTGTTTAGAAACGTGACTGTTTATGGCTTCTAAACACGTTGAATGCGCTTAACTGCCAATGGGATATTTGGTGTACAAGATATCCTTACTAAACGGATACATAAATAAATAAAAACTATATATATATATATATAGTATATATATATATATACACAATGTTCAATTCTTGTGTCGTGTCAAATTGCTTACCAATGGATCTGTGTACTTTCACACACTGCATCACAGACAGCTCTCTTAAAAATATGAAATAACTTTTTCAAAATAATTCATGTCTGATTTTGGAAATCTTACATCCTAGTCCTTGTAATAGAGTTTATTCTTTCCAACAATATATATCCATGTTCAATCTATAGATACATACTATACATTGTAGCCTAAAAGCCAAAATAAGCAGTGTGTATTATTATTATTATTATTATTATTATAAACAAATATCCTGCAACATACATTTATTAGCCACCAAAAGAGACAGATTTTATTTGTTCAGAAAATACTGCCTTTAACACACACACACACACACACACACACACACACACACACACAATTATCCCACCCAGGTTATAGGATTATCTGGAAAATAATTAAAGTAGCAATAACACTAACTTAAATTAAGAAGTCTATGAAGTTTTTTTTTTTTTTTTTTTTTTTATGGATCATGATCCAGATCCAAGCGTGTATGATGTTATGTAATCCCTCCAACCAAATTCACCAAAATCCATTGATATCTTTTTGTTTGAAGTTGCTACCAAGCAAGCAAACTTCTTCTCCTTTCGGCTGTTCCCTTTTTTTTCCTCAGGGGTCGCCACAGCGAATCTATAATTTGCATGTTTGCTTTGGCGTAGCTTTTTACATCGGATGCTCTTCCTTGACACAACTCGTTAGCAAGGGGCAGAAACACGCTGACGGCTGTGCAGCTCCTCCTGTCGAAAGTCAGCAATGGTTCTTTTACATGAACCCCTTATCATAGACAGTGAGAGACATGGCCGGCCTTTGATAACTCAGTTAGCTGCACAGTGGGGGACGACAGTGACAACCTTGTGGAGAGTGGGACTCGAATCCCCCCCGCAACCTTAGGATCAGTGATCCAGCGCCCTTTACCACCAGGCCACCACTGCCCTCTATCAAGCAAGCAAACGGTGAAAAAATACCCTCCTTCGTGGCAATAATAATGGACACCAAACAACATAATAGACAGAACTTAAGTTGTGTTGTCTTTTTGCACCCAGAATACATTTCACAGTGTAAATATTTAAGTGGTATAGCGATACACGATACACATAAGTGCGACGGAGTGGAGTAGTAGATAGCACGTCCACTTCACATCTAGCTGGTCCTTCAAAGTTTCAGTGTGGAGTTTGCATGTTCTTGCCGTACTCCGGTCTCCACACAGTCCAAAGACATGCACATTAGGCTAACTGGCTGTTCTAAGTTTCCCCTAGAGTGTGATTGATTGTATGTGTTGCCCCGAGATGGTCTGGCGAGATGTGCGGGGTGTACTACGCCTTTGCTCAGTGTCAGCTGAGATAGGCACAAGCCTCCCAGGGACACGAATAGTAGGATTAAGTGGTTTGGCAAATGAGGACGTGAGAGCGTATAGACATGTAAACTATAAATAGAATAGAGCTGCAGCTGAATAATCTGTAGCATCTATAGCTAAAGGTTTCGAGTAAATATTTGCAATAATTAGTTTTATTTATAAGTCGAGATGATGAGATCTAACATAAAAGCAGAAATAGCATGATAAACAGTGAAAAAAATGAACGGCGCTACGCTATAGGATGTATACGATGAACCGTGAGGCCACTCACTGATGTTTGTATACAGTTCATTTAAATAAATATTTTCAGATTTCTTGCTTGGCGGGGGTAAGGTGGTGCAGTGGTTAGGACATCTGTCTCACAGCAAGAAGGCCTGGGTTTTATTCCTGGGCTCGAGGTGGTTCTGTGTGGAGTCTGCATGTTCTCCCCGTGCTTGTGTGGGCTTCCTCCGGGTACTCAGGTTTCCTCCCACAGTTCAAAACCATGCACAGTAGGTTAATTGGTGTGAAAATGGCTGTGTGTGTGCTGGCCATGCAATGATCTGGTGCCAGAGTGGGCTGAGATGGGTACCAGCCTTACTGCGACCCTAATTAGAATTAAGTTGCTTAGTACATGAATGAGATTGTGGGTTTTTTTTAGCTAATTATACAAATTTGTAGTTTTGCTGCACTTATGATGTCATCTTCATCATCATCTTTATAATCTTCCCCTTAATCCAGGGTCAGATCGCGGGGGCAGCAGCCTAAGCAGTAAGGTCCAGACGTTCCTCTCCCCAGCCACTTCCTCCAACTTTTTTGGGGTGTCATGGTCATGGGGATACTGAGGTGTTTCCAGACCAGCCAAGAGACATAGTCCCTCCAGTGTGTTCTGGGTCGACCCCAGGGTTTCTTTCCAGTTGGGCATGCCCGAAACACCACACTAGGAAAGCATTCTAACCAGATGCCCGAGCCACCTCAACCGGCTCCTCTCAACTCAGAGGAACAGCGGTTCTACTCCAAGCTCCTCCTGGATGGCTAAGCTTTTCACTCTATCTCGAAGGGTGAGCCCTGCCACCCGGTGAAGGAAGCTCATTTCAACCACTTGGATCTTGTTCTTTCTGTCACTAGCCAAAACATATAACCATAGGTCAGGGTTGAAATGTAGATCGACTGGTAAGTTGAGAGTTTTTCCTTGTGGCTCAGCTTCCTCTTCATCACAATGGACCGATACTAAGTTCTGCTTTACAACAGAGGCTGCAGCAACCTGCCTGTTAATATCCCGCCCCATTCTTCCCTCAGTCCTGAACAAGATTCCCGGATTAATGAAGCCAAAAGGACGTCATCCACAAGAAGCAGAGATGCACCTAGAAATTCTGTCCACAAAAATTAAGAACAGCATCGGTAAACAAGGACAGCCTTGGTGGACTCCAACCCTCACTGGAAACGAATTCGACCTGCTGTTACCAACGCGGACTGTAGCTCTGGCTCCGGTGATACAGAGCTAATGGCTCATAGCAACAGGTTCAGTACACCATACTCGCAGAGCACACCCCACAAAGATATCCTAAGGCACAGGCTTGAAAGCCTTCTCTAAACCCACAAAACACAAGTGGACAGACTGGGCAAACTCCCATGCCTCCTCCGGGATCCTGTAGAGTGTATCAAGAGTGCCACGGCCATGACAAAAACCACATTGTTCATCCTGAACATGAGGTTCAACCATTGATCGGATCCACCTCTCCAGCACCTTTGCATAGACTTTCCAGGGTAGGGTTAGGAGTGTAATTCCACGATAATTAGAACACACCCTCCGGCCCCCCTTATTAAAAAGGGGGACTATCACCCTGGTTTGCCAAGCCAAAGCCACGGCCACCAAAGACCACACAATGTTGCAGAGACATGTCAGCCAAGACAGTCCTAAAACATCCTGAGATATTCAGGGAAGATCTCATCCAGCCCTAGAGCCCGACCACTGAGGAGCTTTTAAACTACTTCGGTGACCTCAGCAACAGTGATGGAGGGGTGGACCCCCACTCAAACCCCCATTGTCTTCCTCCTCCATGTTGGTGAAATTGAGGAGATCCTTTCACCTCCCAATAGCACCCTCAGTCGAGGTCAGCAGCTCCCCACTTCCACTGTAAACAGTACAGTACATGTGGAGAACTTGTAATGCTTCCCAAAGAACTGTGGAGTTTTTTGTTTGTTTGTTTGTTTGTTTGTTTGTTTTACTCATTCCCGACTGATCGAATGGCTCTTTTGCATAGTGAGTGTAAACTATCAAAAGGCACCATATGCGATTGTGACTGTTGTGCACTTTGGGCTTAATTATACATGAGAACAGCACTGTTAAATTCGTCAACAATTATAAAAAGCCCTTCAAATGTGCTTGTGAGTCCAAGTTTCATTATCGAAACTACTTTTAAGGTTAATCCTAATAGTTCTCAATTTTACACTGTTACTCAGTTCTAAGTTGGGGAAAAAAGATTGTATGAAAATTCAAGCTTAGTCTCCAACCATCGTTTTTATTTTTCATATATACAACCACATTGGCATCCAGATTCAATAGACTTACTATATAGAGCAGTGAGATTTTAAAGTGTACTTAATAAATATGGTATGTACATATGTATGTATATGTGTATAATATATAATATATATGTATACTGTCTATATAAGTCAGAATATATATATATATATATATATATATATATATATATATATATATATATGTATATATATATATAATTTTCTGTACCCGCTTAATCCTAACTTGGGTCGCGGGGAGGCTGGCGCCCATCCCAGCCAACTTCGGGCGAGGGCAGAGTACACCCTGGGCAGCTCGCCAGGCCATCGCAGGGCGGAAACACACTGACGGCTTTGCAGCCTACTCTTGTCGAAAGTCAGCAATGGTTCTTTTACATGCCTCACACCATCGACAGTGAGAGACATGGCCGGCCTTTGATAACCCAGTTAGCTGCACTGGGGGGCAGTGACAACCTTGTGGAGAGTGGGACTCGAACCCCAACCTTTGGATCAGCGATCCAGCACCCTATACCACTAGACCACCACTGCCCCTCATATATATATATATATATATATATATATATATATATATATATATATATATATATATATATATATATATATATATATATATATATATATATATATATATATATATATATATATATATATATATATATATATACACACACACACACACACATAGTCATCATTTGTTTTACAGTGCACAATATTTTACTCCAGATATACACATTCCCAGTGGAAAGATTAAAAAATATAAAATAAAAGTCAGTTTGCTGATTAAGCTGCATGATGTGGAGTTTGAGGGTAGAACTGGGACAGGGGAACTTTGAGGCTTGGTGTGTATGGGTGGGATTTTCCCAAAGTATGAAGCAATAATGGTACGCACACTTCACCCACAAAATAAGAGCACATGCAAACGCTGCTAAAAGTGGAACAACAAGAAAGGGGGTTAAGAAAAATAACAAAAGGCAACGCAATTACGATAATTGGTCTCAAAATCCCAGAACGGTTTTCGATAAACGCCTCAAATGACACTACATATCTGCTAGGAGCTCAGTATAAGCTCGAATGATGAGTGTTGTTTAATACACACACACACACACACACACACACACACACACACACACACACACACACACACGCAGAACTACGACTACACACTGAGCTGATAAATACATCTAATATCGATGGTGTAATTTATGCAGTTATGAAATATTATAGATAACACAATATGAACAACTGAATTCCAAGATCAACAAGTAACATCTTCTGTATCACAATATTTAAAATTAAGGATTGTTTTGGTTTGCTTTTTTGTAATGTTCCCATGCAGTATTTACTATAACAATTATTCACTGATCCCGAGAAAGATAACACTGTGAATAATGACCAGTCAGCGATATCCACTGAGTTTTGGGGGAATAATTGTTCGTATACAGTTTTTCTTCCCACAGTTCAATGAGTGTGAATAGAATAAAACAATTATTATACTCTATCTCATCACATGTGCTGTATGGATGATATCCACTATCAGTTTATGTATATGATTCATACCCTGTAATTATCCACACCTCTACTCGGGATAATGCTTGAATTTAAAAATTAACCGTAAACATCTTGATCTAGTTTGCTTTAATTATGGTAGCATGTAATATACAGGGATCATTAACTTTCCGCGGTTAATTGGGACCAAGATTACCACACGACCACCAAAATCCGCAAAGTAGGATCAACCCCCAACTACCCCAACACCCCCCCCCCCCACGACTGACATATATACGTACATGTATATGTGTATATAATATCAATAAATACATATTCAATGCTATAAATGCTTATAATAACAATTAAACATTAAAAAGTAATGCATAAGATGTAAATAAAATATAAATATACACACATACAGACATGAAGATGCGCGGTTGGTTTTTGTTTTGTGTTGGTTTGGGGGTTTTTTTGGGTTTTTTTTTTTTTTTTTTGCATAATTTGTGGCATTTTCCTTAACTTTTACTGATATTCTTCCTTAATTTCCTTATTTTTTAATTCGATGAATATTTAAAAAAAAAACTCGATGCACTGAAGCCGCATGAATTGAAGCGTGAAGTAGCAAAGGATCCCTGTATAGCAAAACAATTATTTGCCTGAAGCTTAGTAGATATCACTCGGCATTTGATCTCAGGGACTATTCACTGATATCCACCTCAGCTTCAGTGAATATTTCTTATTTACTTAGATATTGCTGACCAAGCAGGTCACACAGCTCCCATGTAATGTATTCTATAATTTATTACTATAATCCTACACAGGAACACCACAGTGTGATGTGTGCAGCTATTTGGGGATTAAGCTACATTATTCTGAGTGAATAATGCTTGAATCCGAATCACAGACACTCGTGGCTTGTAACAGTCACTTGGAGCAGGCGGTGACATCATTTAAATCATCAAAAAAAAAAATAGAAAAAGAAAATATAAGAATCTGGGGTTACATTGCTTTTTCTGTGCTCCGAACATTTTAAAAGAGTTTTAAAATTTACTAGTAGTGATGTTCGTGTGCTTTAGATACATTTGAATGTAGTATGGACTAAACTCCAAATAGATTTAAAACACGCCATCAGCAACATCTGGACTCAACAGCTCACCTGTCCTGCCTCTTGCGTTTTATTTTCTAGACTAGTATACCCTAAAACAGCTATTTACCTCATACCAAACCGCTCAATCCGACTCGGTTTATGGGAACACCAAAGCCTATCTCAGCCGACACCTGAAAAAAGCGGGATAAACCACAAACAATTCGCTAGATCATCACAGGGTCCAGATACACACACACACACACACACACACACACACACACACACACACATTCACACTCACACCTAGGGGCAATTTAGATGAGCCACTAGCCTAGTGTGCATGTCTTTGGACTGTGAGAGGAAACCAGACTACCCGGAGGAAACCCACACAAGCATGGAGAGAAGATACAAACCCCACACATAAATACCCGCGCCCAGGATTTTCTTGCCGTATGCCAACCACTACACCACCGTGAAGTGAATCGTCCAATTAGCTGTTTTTCTTTCCATCTTTCCACTAAACTTGCAGGCTATATAACAGGTCACTGTTTACACTCTCCACTACAATCCCAGATGTGCGGTCACTTCAGAATGTTCTGAGCCTCGGATTCCTTTTGGATAGGCTTCACAGCGCCACTCCGTGTATCTGTGCCAGGACTAAATAGAGCCACAAGGAAGGAGGGTTTCAAAGCTGCCATCCGGCCGCGAGGTTACAGGCAAGTTTTGTGACAACGTGCTCTTTGCGTCTGACATGAGAGCGGCGGATATTGCTTTCAACCCCGCTGGAAATGTTCATCACATTCTCCCTTTTCTGCTTCTCAAAGTGTCCGAGTGCTTCTTGGTCTTATCAAAGTTGGCTGAAAGACACATACTGTTCTCGTTCTGGTAACGGGTAGAGAGGGAGCGGGAGAAAGGAGCAGATGATAGTCCTTTCGTCTTCTCACATTTGCAAAGAGGCCACCTCATTGATTCCCCAAATGTAGTCTTACTTCAAGGCTCGAGTCTTTGTTAAAATATGTGTTTGTTCTCCAATTCTTTTTGGGCCAATTGTGCATTGGGACAAAAAATGTGCACTCGATTGCTTCCCCCTTGTCTCTCTATCTCCGATCGCACTGAAACTAGATATGCTAATGAGACCCCTGCCTATTCTGATGCAAGGTCCATCTGCAGCTCCTTCGCTCGCCCTTTCATCCTGCTACAAATGCCTCCTTATTGCAGCTTCGCCCTCGGGCCTTTTAAGATCCCTTTTTGAAATATGCTGTTTGATAAGCAGATCATTGCCTAAGTCCCTGCACTGATTATGGCCTGGCTTGAATGCATCAGCGACAGAGACAGAGAGAGAGAGAGAGAGAGAGATTTCAGATTATCTCGGGGTGAAGCGTGATTCTAAAGATACTTAAGATAAGTCAAAATATCTGCACATAAGTTATTATAATATACTGTACTGTAATTCATTATCTGGCAACATCCATATGCACAATATGATTGGTTAGGCAATACACGGATCCCTCACTTTCCGCAGTTAATGAGGACCGAGGCCCGACCACCGATTTCCACGAAGTAGGATCGACCCCCTGACTGACGTATACGTGCATGTATATGTGTATATAATATCAATAAATACATATTCAGCACTATAAATGCTTATAATAGCAATTAAACATTCAAAAATAATGCATCAGATGTAAATAAAATATAAACACACACATACAGGCACGCACGCACACAGATGCGCACCTCACATAAAAATGTAAGTAGTTTTGTTGGGGGGTTTTGGGTTGTTTTTTTGTTTTCATTTGTTTGGGTTTTTTTTTTTTTTTTTTTTGCATAATTGGCCTTGTTTTCCAGCATTTTCCATAACTTTTTCCCTATTTGTCCTTAATTTCTTTATTTTTCGATGAATATTTTTGAAAAACCCGCGATGCACTGAAGCCGCAGAAACTGAAGCAAGAAGTAGCGAGGGATCGCTGTACAGTATGTCACATATGAACTGGTGTCTATCACCTTACATCTTTTCTTTCGGCTTTTTCCCTTTCTCGGGAGTCGCCACAGCGAATCCTCTGATTCGCACATTTGATTTGGCAGAGGTTTTTACGTCGGATGCCCTTCCTGTCACAACCCTTTTTTAGCAAGGGACAGAAACACGCTGACGGCTTTGCAGCTACTCTTTACGAAAGTCAGCAATGGTTCTTTTACATGCCTCTCACCATAGACAGTGACAGACATGGCCCGCCTTTGATAACCCAGTTAGCTGCACTGGGGGGGGACAGTGACAACCTTGTGGGGACTCGAACCCCCAACCTTAGGATCAGTGATCCTGCGCCCTATCCACTAGACCACCACTGCCCCTATCTATCACTTTACATGTTAGCCGTTAACAAGCTACAGTGTGAGCTGTGATCTTTAGCAGCATTCACAGAAAAAAAAACAAGCTGGATGCATCTGCTAGATGAGAAGTTTATTGTGGACTGGCAGCCCATGAAGGAAATACAAAACAAGCCTAAACAAACGCAACAAAGAAAATCAAATCAAGGCTGATGCCATGACGGATACCGAAAGGTGTAACGTTCTACGTGTTGTCGATATAATGAGAGAGGTTTAATCCATTTCCGGATTGCGCCCAATAATACTGCCTACGTTTGGAAATGCAATTTCAGAAGTGATGTTGTGACACGACCAAAGCCATCACAGACACAGATGAAGATTATTTGTTTGGAAAGCAACTAACTGTGCGTATTCAATGTCATATAATAAACTGCTTGTTAACCTTGTTTGATTGGCATGTATGAAGAAATCTCAACCCCAGGTCTTTTATTAACAGACCTCGCTATTACTTGGTCTGCACTCGCCCAGTGCAGCTCACTGGGTTATCAAAGGCCGGCCATGTCTCTCACTGTCTATGGTGAGCGGTTCATGAAAAAGAACCATTACTGACTTTCGACAAGAGGAGCTGTAAATCCGTCAGTGTGTTTCCGGCCTGGCGAGCTGTCCAGGATGTACTCTGCCCTCGCCCTGAGTCGGCAGGGATGGGCACCAGCCTTCCCGCGACCCTAATTAGGATTAAGTGGTTACAGAAAATGAACTTTGAGTGCACATGCCCTTATTATTACTATTGTTTAATTCATTATACGAAGTATGGACTGGGTGCTACGGTGGCCTAGAGGTTGGTACGTCTGCATCACAGCAAGAAGGTCCTGGGTTCGATTCTCAGCTCGGGTGTTTCTGTGTGGAGTTTGCATGTTCTCCCCGTGCCTGCATGGGTTTGCTCCAGGTACTACAGTTTCCTCCTACGATCCAAAAACATGCACAGTAGGCTACTGGATGTTCCAATTAAACCGTAGGCGTGAGTATGAATTGTTGTGTGATTCTTGGCCCCTGTGCTGGCCTGGCAACTGTCCAGGGTGTACCCCGCCCTCATCCAGAGTCAGCTGAGATGGGCGACAGCCTCCCCGCAACCTTAATTAGGATTAAGTGGTTCCGAAAATGAACGAAGTAAGAAATGAAGAACTTTAGGGTATGTCGTTAACTTTTCAATACCATTATTACATTCTCTGCGAAATTTATTAATTTAGTGCCTCATGCCGCTCATTCATTAAACTCCAACTTACATCGCAGAGCTAACAGCCCCCCCGAAGCTTGTGCATCAATTAAAGGCGTGTCTGTTAGGTGTTTTGTGTACTCACTCTCTTAATGTGATGAAAGATTCATGCTCATTGCTGTTTCAAACATGTCATGTGGATCGCTGCCAGGATACACAGCTACACTAGAATTGAATTGAGCATATGTGTGAAATACTGTATATCGTAATGTTTAAAGAAAGTTTAAGCCCCTCCCATTCTGGTGGGCCACCATGGAGCCTCAAATAATAGAAAAAAGGAGCAAGAGACAAAATGGTATTTAAGATGCACTAAGAGTTACACATATTCATTAATTTGCCGAACCATTTCACACCACCAGGGTTGCAGGGAGACGTTGGATGGAGACGAGGTACAACGCGAACAGGGACAAAATACACACAAACAAACATGCAAACGGTCACTTAGGGTCAATTTAAAACAGCCAATTAGGCAAATGCGCATGTCTTTGGAGTGTGGGAGGAAATCAGAGGACTCAGAGGAAACCATGGGGGAGAACATGCAAACTCCACACAGAAACGCCATTACCAAGATCGAGACTGAAAACCACGACTTACTTGCTGTAAGATTCGCTAATCACTACGTCAAAATATCGTCCCAATTCATACATACGATATTTGGTGATTTAAAAAATTATTTGGAAAATAAAAAAAAGTCACAGACTTTGACAGCACTGTAATTCAAAGGACTTCAAACCCAGAAGTGACAAAAGACAGGCCATTACTTTCTTTCCACAGAAGCTGTGAGAGATGAGAAACGTGGTTCACTGGGCGGTTTCACACAAAAATAAGTCGCACATTACAGTTTTACACCAAACTGAGACTTTCATGAAAGTATCCATCCACTCATTATCTACACCGCTGCTCTATCAGGATCACGGGGAAGCTCGAGTCAATCCCAGCTCATTTCAGGCAAGAGGCGGGGCGATCCCTGAACAGGCCGCCGGTGTATTACAGGACTGGCACTGACTAAAAAAAAATCATTCACACCTAAAGGACAGAAAGACACCTAAAGACACACTGAAAGGCTTCAGACAGCCATAAGGTTCAGACCCAGAACCCTGCCATGAGGCAACAGTGCTAATCACTAAGCCACAAAGCCACTCAACATACAGTGCTGTGCAAAAGTTTTTGCCCCCTGACCAATTTCTGACTCTTTTTGCACGTTTGTTAGTGTCATCCCTTTATAGGACAGTGGTGGTATAGTGGTATAGGGCGCTGGATCGCTGATCCAAAGGTTGGGGGTTCGAGTCCCACTCTCCACAAGGTTGTCACTGTCCCCCCCAGTGCGGCTAACTGGGTTATCAAAGGCAGGCCATGTCTCTCACTGTCTATGGTGTGAGGCATGTAAAAGAACCATTGCTGACTTTCGTAAAGAGTAGCTGCCAAGTCGTCAGTGTGTTTCTGTCCCTTGCTAAAAGGGTTGTGACAGGAAGGTCATCCGAAGTAAAAACCTCTGCCAAATCAAACGTGCGAATCAGATGATTCGCTGTGGCGACTCCCGAGTAAAAGGGAAAAAGCCGAAAGGAAGACAGAGACAGACAGTGTCATCCCTTTCAGATCAAGCAAAGCTAAATATTATACACAGATAAAACACAAGTAAACAAAAAATGCAGTTTTCGGTGCCAATTGCATTTATTCAGGGGAAAAAAAAAAACATCTGAACCTACAAGGGTCCGTGTGAATAAGTAATTGCCCCCTAAACGTTATAGCTGGTTGAACCACCTTTTGCAGCAATAACTGCAGTCAAGCGTTTGCGATAAGAGGCGATGAATCTTTAACATCGCTGTGATGGGATTTTTGGCCAACTTTTCTCTGCAGAATTGTTTAAGATCAACCAGATTGGATGGTTTTTGGGCATGAACAGCCTTTTTAAGGTCATGCCACATCATCTCAATAGGGTTCAGGTCGCCACTCCAAAACCCTCATTTTGTTCTTTTTTAGTCATTCAGAACTGGACTCGCTGGGGTGCTTCGGATCATTGTCTTTCTGCAGAACCCAAGTGGGCTTTAGCTTGAGGTCTCAAACTGATGGATGAACATTCTTCGCCAGGATTTCTTGGTAGCGAACAGAATTCATGGTTCCATCAATCGTGACAAGTCGCCCAGGTCCTGAAGCAACAAAGCAGGCCCAAATCACCACACTTCCACCACCATGTTTCACCGTTGGCACAATGTTCTTTCTCCCAAAAAGTTCAACTTTAGTGTAATCAGTCAAGAGGACATTTTCCTGAAAGCTTTGGGGATGATCAAGATGATTCTTGACAAAAGTGAATGGTGCCTTGATATTCTTTTTTGTCAACAGTGGCTTTCGCCTCGGAACTCTTCCATGGCTGCCATTTTTGCCTGGTGTCTGTCTGAAGGTAGAATCATGAACACTGACATTAACTGTGTCAAGTGGGGCTTGTATTTGTTTAGAAGTGGTTTTTGGATCCTTTGTGACTTCTCCGGTTAGTCTGCGCTGTGCTCTTGGAGTAATTTTGGTAGGCCGGCCACTCCTGGGAAGGGTCACCTCTGTGCCATGCCTTCTCCATTTATGGATAATGGCTCTGACAGTGGTCCGCTGGCGTTCCAAAGGTTTACCAATGACTTTGTATCCTTTCCCAGACTGAGACATCTCTATAATCTTCTGTCTTGTTTGCTCTTGAAGTTTACTGGATCGCGACATGATGATGTGTGTGTTCAGTATGGCCTACCTCACCTTGTCAGACAGGTTTTATGTTAGGGATCTTCTGATTGGAAATGTCTGGCAGCAATCAGGCCTGGGTGTGGCCATGAAATTCAACTCAGTTTTCCCAAATGATAGGATTAATCACAATTACCTCACCTTTTAACAAGGGGGCAATTACTTTTTCACAGATGTAGGTTTGTATAGGATTTGATCTGAAAAAGTTAAGGTGCAAAAAAGTAAAAAATAAGTAAGGGGGCAAAAACATTTGCACATCAATGTATGTTTAATTCATGCTGCAATTCGAACAAAGTAGATGAAAATGTCGCTCAGTGTTGATTATTGTTTACATATTTATACTGAAATAAAGCTCCGTGGGCTGGGAGTTGTAGGGACCGATTTAGGCTCTATAGTAGCAATTTATATAATACTGACCCCTTTGTTTGTCGTGCCTGAACACATGGCTTCTGCTTAGGGTATTACAACTGATAGAGCTCTAAAAAACAAACAAACAAACAAAAACAATTGCTAATCAGTAAATTGGGAATGAACGCACAAATTTGACAAAAAAAAGTCATTTCAGCTCCAGTTGGTGATTTTCTTGATATCTGAAGTAGTGATATATTATTTATTCATTAATTTCCCAAACCACCTGATCCTATTTGTGTTGCAGGGACGCTGGAGCATATTTCAGCCGATTCTGAGCAAAGGTACACCCTGAACAGCTCGCCAATCCATCGCAGGGCCAACTTACACAAACACCTCCACTCCACAACCACTCACACCTCGGGGCATTTGAAACAGCCAAGTACTCGAATGTGCACATCTTTAGACTGAGGGAGGAAACCAGAGTACCCTGAGGAAACCTATGCAGGTGTGAGGAGAACATGCAAAGTGCACACGGAAACCTCTTTACTGAGCCTGAGGCTCGAACCCAGGACCATTATTATTATTATTATTATTATTATTATTATTATTATTATTATTATAATACTTTATTGTATACATTATGTAATGAACTGTTATTCGATCTCCATGTATCACTGTACAGCCTCTTCCTTTCCTCTATGCCTCATGTCCGTTATCACAGAACCACATGTTGATTTCGCTTTTTGCCTCATTGACTTTCCTCATAAATTCTCACCCTGAAGTGTTTCTCTTCTATTCCTTGCCTTTGCCTGCTGTTTTAACTATGCAGCTGTTCAGGTGGATAACACAAGCCAGACACTGCAGGAGCATTTCAGTGTGTTTGTGTGTGTGTGTGTGTGTGTGTGTGTGTGTGTGTGTGTGTGTGTGTGTGTGTGTGTGTGTGTCTAGCAAATCTCGCTGAAGCTGCTGAAACTTGCCACTACTGGCATAACTGGTGTAAAAGGCTTAGCAGTGACACACACATTCACAGGCACACACACCTGCTCCCCATCTCATCAATAATGAATTTGGTTTCCACCAGTGAGCCCAACATTCACACACACACACACACACACACACACGAAACATTAACACATAAGCAGCTGCATTCATATGAGCAGTCTAGAAGTGCGGCAGCTGATATCACATGTATTTTCTCCCTGTCAGTGTTTATAGCACACTGTTAAACATCTGTGTCATCGTTCTCACGCCTTTCTCCAGATGAGCCTGAAGAGGAAACGCACTGATTGCCAAAGCCAACTGAAGCTCTACTGTTTCTGGAATGATTTTTTTTTTTTTTTTAGTTGTGCACATGAAATGTGAAATAACAAGGGAGGATGTTTATCTTTAATAATCCTGAGACTGAGACTCAACATTATGGCACTCTGTTCTGAAGTGCATGATTTGATGGGGGATGTGGGGAGGGGTGATTGTGGGTGTTGGAGGTTATGATGCACTCCATTAACATCAGAAATTGGAAGTCAGAGCTCAGAATAACGTGACATCTGAGTCCTGCCTGAGCATGTTTCACTATTAAAATAATATTAAAACCAATGGCAACAATTTATTACCTAGATAGCTATTGTTAGCATTTTATATTGTATAGCAGGTACTAATAGTGTTTTTTTAAAGGCACCTTTTGTGGCATTCAAGGTCAATGTACAGATAAAAAATAATAAAAATCACAGAAAATATACAAAACTAGACAAGGATGTAATAACAACAGGGGCCACGGAGGTACGGATGTACGTATAAAAATGCAGTGCCAGTTTCTGCCATCAAAAATGTGTAACGAGAATATGGATATAGTCAAGAATGTGACATGTCTCTATTTTTATTGCTGCCATCTTTGAGAGATCCACTTTTCAAACAACCTGATGATGAAAGGCATAAAATAAATATCTGATACTTATCTATTTTTAAGAGTGGCAGAGTAGTGTAGTCATCATTTAAATCTAAATAAACCTGGTGCATATTGCATCTGTCTCAAAACAAGAAGGTCCTTTGTCTGAGCGAAAGCGTTTCGGTGTGAGGTTTGCATGTTCTCCCTCCGCGTTTGCATGGGCTTGCCTCGGGTCGACTGGTTTCCTCCCACAGCTCAAATACATACCCATGAGGCTAACTGGACATTCTCTATTGCGTAACGTGTGAATCAGAGTGTGAATGGATGTGTGTCTGTGTTGCCCTGCAATAAAAAGGGTATTGCTTGCGATTGCCCAGAGTCAGCTGAGATTTGCTGGAGCCGCTAGGCAACCCTAAAAAAAGGATCAAACAGGACTGAAAATGAAATTAAATGAAAAATAGTCTTAATACTATCAAACCCATACATTTTTTATTATCTGCGAAATAGACTATTCCTCTTTATTGCTGTCATTGGGGCTGGTGGTGTTGTGGTTAGCGTGCTAGGCTCATGATTGAGGGGTCATGGGAATAAATCACCATTAGACCCCCTTAAGGTCATAACCAGAGGTGTGCCTATCCACCCAGAGGTATAAATGGGTCCCAGTAAAAATACTGGGATGGTAGTCTATGCTGGAATAACAACCAATCCAGGAGGAGTTGAAGTTCTAGTTGCTTCATGCTCCGGAGACAGGATAAGCCGGTAGGCTCAAGTGTAAAAGCCCAGCAGACTTTAACCTTATTCCTATTGCTACACTTTGGGGAAAAAAAAAGAGACATTTTGATTGACATTACAAAAGGCCAATCATAAACCTTTTCCTTGTGTTCATTAAAAAAGTCTTTCTTACTTACTTACCATTTATTTTTTTCTTACTTTTTGTCATCAAAGTGAGCTCTGAGAAGCTTATGTTATTATTGTGTTTAAAAGTTTAAAAGTTAGAAAAAGCAGGCTGATGTATGGCTTGATGAAAGTGAACCAATCAGATTGCAGAAGATCCTGAGCATACGGTTACAAATCGTTGCCCGCCCCACACTGTGCGGTTACTATAACAACCAGTGTGTATAAATATAAAGCAAATGCAACTACGGTTTGAACAAACGTCAGATTTGCTCACTTGTTATTAGAAATAAAATTAAAAAAATGCATCATGTTTGCTCTTCTGTGTGAGGGGAATAAAAACAAGTTTCAGAATGTCAACCTGCTATTTCTGAACATCAGCTCAGGCGAGGAGCACATCTGCTAGTCAAGAGGGAGAAGTTGCATTTTTATGTAATGTCACGCTGATTTTTTTTTTTTTTTTTTTTTTTTTTACATGCAGATAATCACTCAGAAATGAATGAGGCTGTCCTCGGACAACGCTGGAGCAATTAAAGCTGTGAGATGAGAGGGTTCAGTCTTCCCACGCTGACAAAATTCACATGGCTATGTATGGAACTTGAGTAATCTCTTGCAAACTATGTACATTTTCTCACTCTACCTGCCCTGTTGCCTCATCGGCGAGTCTGTCTTCTATGCGGTTGTCTGGCGTACGATGAGTTTGGAGCTCTGGGAATGTTCCAGCGCATTCACACACATCTTATGCTATTTTCAGCCCTGCCTTCTCACCGGTTATGCCAATACACCTTATCTGTGTAACACACTGCTCCTGCCAATTACAGTGAAGAGAGGCCAGCAGCATCCTCACACCTGCCTGACACACACACACACACACACACACACACACACACACACACACACACACACACACAAGGAACGTATTCACTAATATTAACCAGAAAAAATACAACTACACAAAAAACTTTGATAGTTGGTTAGTTTTATTTCTAAGTAGTTCGGTTCATAATGCTGATGCTTCATATCACAATTAAATAATTAGGCTTAAATTCTTCACTCTGGTATCTGCTCTTCTTTCCTCTTATTCCTGAGTAATAACTAACTTTCATGTCCTGCCACAGTCTAAAAGAAAAGGCTGTGCTCTGGGTCATCCACTCCCACCACACCCACCACCACACCCCACCACACCCCACCACACCCACCACCACACCCCACCACCACCATCACCCCTCCAATCCAAAGATATGTGAGGTCAATTGTCTACTAGTAATTGCCTACAAGTATTAATGCAAGTGCCGATGGCTCCTTGATGTAGCATGTTAGCCCTGCAGTACACACTGGATTTACTCCGCCTCTTATACGATATGAGTTTGGAATGTCCTCAGCGGATCCTGTGATCTGCAGTGCTTTAGCAGCATAAAAAATGTGTATTATTTACACAGATTTTTCGGCAGTGGTTGCCTAGTGGTATAGGGCATTGGATTGCTGATCCTAAGGTTGAAGGTTCAAGTCCCACTCTCCACATGGTTGTCACTGTCGTCGTCCCCAGTGCAGCAAACAGAGTAATCAAAGGCCGGCCATGTCTCTCATTGTCTATGGTGTGAGATTCATGTAAAAGAACCATTGCTGACTTTCGACAAGAGGAGCTGCAAAGCCGTCAGCGTGTTTATGCCCTACGATGGCCTGGCGAGCTGTCTAAGGTGTACTCTGCCCTCACCCGGAGTCGGCTGGGATGGGCGCCAGCCTCCGCGCAACCGTAATTAGGATTAACGGTTACAGAAAATGAAATGAACGACAGATTTTTTTTTTTGGAGAATATATTTGGGTGAGGGTGGTTCAGGGTTTGAATCTTGACGAAGGGCCTTTCTGTGGAGTTTGCATGTTCTTTTCATGCTTGAGTGGGTTTCCTCAGGGTACGCCAGTCTTCTCTCACATTCCAAAGACATGTGGATTAGGTCCACTGACTCCTATAAATTACTTATTTGGGTGAAGATTGGTGTGAATGTTTGTTCTTCTCTGAGTTACGTCTGCGACAGACTGGCGACTGGCGACTGGCGACCTATTCAGGATTCAGGGTGTAGTTACTAGGAATTTTCTCTGTAGCCCTGTGATGTTGTTTTCAGGGATTTTTTTTTTTTGCTAATTGCAGTGCTCCTGAACATTTTCAATGGCTTCAAATTACTTCAGAACACATTTGTATTTTAACTCATTGCCAATTAAACCCTGCATTCAGTTCCTGTCAGTAATAGGTCACTTTTCTATAGAAAACTAAATGCCTGATGCTGAAGTTAGATTCATGTCCCAGAGTTCCAGATCAGGGGTTAACAATGAGAGTGAATATTTATACAATTAATATGTAATATTAAGTATGTAGAAATGAAATACAGTGGAAACCTCACCTTACGAAAGACCCAACAAACGAAAAATCCAGGTTACGAAATGCATTTACCTAAAATTTCCATCTCTGGATACGAAAATAATTCACATTACGAAACGTGCCATCTCAAAAATTCAAACAATGCACAAGTTACTCTCTCATTTGCTTTGTCCCAACTTCCTGCCCCACTGGCTTCCCATTGGCTATCTCTCAACTTCTCGCCCCCGCTGGCCTCCCATTGGCTAGGAGGGAGCTGCATCTCCATAATACCCATGACACAGCTCCCTCCCATTGGCTATTATGGAGCTGCATCTCCATAATATCCATGATGCTTTTCGTGTGCCTTCAACCCATTGTTCGTCACGGAATTCTAACACGTGTAAAGAACAGAGTTACTGTTGTTTCCTGAGTTTTTCGAGTGTGCTCAATGCAACTTTATTTTTTGGCTCAGGCTTTTAACCTTGCATAAACATTTGTAAGATTATAACTCTGCTAAGAAGATATTGGTCAACACACAAGTGCACACACACACACACACACACACACACACGTGCATGTGATTCCCGGTGAATGTGATTCCCGGTGCGAGTAAAAAGAAGATGCGGGCTCGTGGCATGCGGTTGAGTAATATCGCAAAGGAATATGGCCAAACCCGTTTACCATCGGCACAATATTGAAGCAGAAGGAGGCCTTAAAAGGTATATTTTCATAATTTTTAAAGGGTTTTAGGGGTAGTATTGGGGTCCTTGGAACGAATCAGGCTTTTTACATGTAAAATGCGGTTCAACTTACGAAAAAATCAGGTTGCGGAACTTCTTCTGGAAGGGATTAATTTCGTAAGGTGGGGTACCACTGTCTGTCATTTCAATGTCTTTATTTTTTTTATTTCAGACACCAGTGGGGCACCCAATTGCAACTCCTGATCCAAAAAAACTCACCTCACCTTTATTCACCTGCACCATCTAACATGGCTACTCAACATTGGACCAACATTTATAGATCAAAAAAGGGGGAAAAGCTTGTTCTTTGATCTTTAACCAGGGTATCTCATCCCAAACAATCGGGTTCACTTATTTTCCATTTTCAGTGTTAAACATTTTCATGAACAGGATCACTGGATTATATAAATGCTTCTCTGGTGACATTGTTATATCTAACACTGCCAAATGTACCCACATATGGGTAGCTGTGACAATAACGCAAGCTGCGGTAGGACCACGTCACCAATCCATCCTGACAGTCGTTAGGTAACAGCGCATACTGTGTGAACTCAAGCCATGCTAAATGATGCGATGTGTGGTTTAAATAGAAGCCAAAGTCACGTAACCAAACAGCAGGTTTCCGGAGCCAAAGCTTATGACTAATAGCACTTGCCACTACATGAAAAGCACACTTTGTCATTAGTGCGGTAAGTTACTGCTCAGAGAAACTGAGACATGCTTTTGAATGCAATAGATGTCTCACGACACAGACACGGAGATGTGACAGGCTCTGTAAACGGCATTGTCTGCGTTACGTACACCCATAAACACCAAGAATGCCGAGTTGAAATGGAACAATTGATATTCGTTATATATAATAAGTTATTCTTTCCAGTATACAAACATGGCAGAGGCACACAGCCTTGCCAAGACTTTGATCCTCTAATTGCGGTCTTAATTATGTGAATTACAAATGACCTTGAAATCTTGAAGTATGGAGTGTCCTCTTCAAAGGCCACTCATAAATAAAAACATCAGTCTGGTGAATTTCATATAAAGGTAATGAATTTTATTAGAGAACTACTAAACACCCTTAACCATCCATCCAACCGCCAAACTGTTTAATCCTCTTAGGGCTGGCAGGGATGCTGGAGCCCATCTTTGCCGGTTCTAGGTGAAGGGGGAGGGGGAGGGGTACACCCAAAACAGCTCACCAGTCCATCACAGGGATAACACACTCACACCTAGGGTAATTTTGGAACAGACAGTCAGCCTAAAATGCATGCCTTCGGACTATTGGAGGAAACCAATGTACCTGAAGGAAACCCATACACACACACACACAGAGAGAGAGAGAGAGAGAACATGCAAACTTCACAAAGAAACCTTCTCAACTGAGCCCAGGACCTGAACCCAGGACCTTGTTGATGTGAGGCAGACATGCTAATCACTGCACCGCTGTACCACCCACCCTTATCCGTCTCTGTTAAAATTCTCTTCGTTTAAATACAGAGATAGTATGATAAATAAATTGAAAATAAAAAGGGAGTGACGGTGGGTGGTGGGGTAGTGGGGTGGGGATGTTTAAAGAAGGAAAAGTAAAAGAAAATGAGCCCTGTTGTTGTGATTAGATTCCAAGCACAATGCATGTGTGTGTGTGTGTGTGTGTGTGTGTGTGTGTGTGTGTGTGTGTGTGTGTGTGTGTGTGCATGCACTGCCTGGGAGTTGATTTTATTTTCTGTGCGAGTGAAAGTAGCTGTTTCCTTCACCACCGTTGCCACAGGCTTTCTCAAAGCGACACAGCCCTGGGAATTCATAAGCTGCTTTGTGACAAGATCGCTGTGAAGGAGAGTACTGCTACTCGAACACAAACATTATGCTGAAGAAGAGCAGGTTGGTCGATGAATACACATGACTCTCGTCTGAAAAGGTGCAGGGGTAGAATAATGCGAAACTCAGACATCTTGTCCATTTAGACGGTTGAGAATAGCAAGTGCATTGAGAATTGTGATTTCGTCATGTCTGCACAAATCATTTTTTTTATTATCATTAAAACAACATTAATTCCTCAGATCCGTCATTCAACAACCATCTGATGTCTTCGGTGCACTTTTCTGGACACACACTTCAGAACTTTTAGAACTTTTACATCTAAACATGTGCACTCATAGACCGTGAGGTACCGCTGCTACACAGCTTGGATAACGTAGTAAATATGCCTCATATGGGCACTGATTTTTAACTACCCATGTCCAACTGGGAGAACACACAAACTCTACACAGAAATGCCCGAGCTGGGAATTGAACCAGGACCCCTTCTTGCTGTGATGCGTGCGAACCACAACACCGCCATGCCACTGACTCAGGACATTTTATAATCAAACAGTCTGTGGAACTCAGGAAGGGTAGTGTCCACACCATGATTGGTGAAAATCCATGCATGGGTAGGGTCGAAATGTTTTTAATAAACAAACACTGTCATGGCAAAAAGTGTCCAGTTCATGACGCAAGAGATTCAAATTCATTTTTCAGGTGATTATTTAGCCTTTAGGAAAAGAAAAGCATGAAAACAATAACTTGTACAAAAATCGGGGTTTTTTTTCTTGAGCGACAGAAAGATCTCTGATACGTCTACTAGCACTGCATTGGCTTATATAATGCCCATTCCACTCTGGTCTATCAAGACGTCATGTGTCAAGTTGACCTTGTTCTGACTGATCCCTCATGACATCATGTCTCAACTTATCTCGATTCGTTCCTCGTACGGGCCACCAGAACACTCAGAGACAGTATTGCTAGCTTTTAGCATTGATTGCTATTTATGGTAGATTATTTTTATTTATACATACTTGGAGGCAGAAAATCAACAGAATTTGAACAGCTTGTGTTTTTCCAACACGTACAGTTGGACGTGGCATCATGTACCAGTGAATATCCTAAAAAAAAAAAAAAAACAGGCAAGTCATTATTTCTATCTATTAAGCATCAGTGAAATGTTTCACAGGAAAATTATGAATTTAATGTGCCATAAATGTCAGTATATATATATATATATATATATATAATATATAAAACAAATATTAATTCATTCATCCATTCATTTTCTGAACCGCTTAATCCTAATTAGGACAGACTGGTGCCTATCTTAGCCAACTCTGGGCAAGCGCAGAGTACACCTTGGACAGCTCACCAGGCCATTACAGATAACAAATATATAATATATAATAAATTAATTCATAGGGGCAGTGGTGGACTGGTAGTAAAGGGCACTGGATCGCTGATCCTAAGGTTGGGGGTTCAAAGCCCACTCTCCGCAGGGTTGTTCCTGCCCCCCCCCCCCCAGTGCAGCTAACTAACCTGAAAAAGGAAAAAATGCCAAAAGGGAAAATTTGTTTTTAAAAATAAATAAATATATAATAAAATAATATATATGTGTGTGTATGTGTATATATATATCTCAGTTCAGTTCATTTTCTGTAACCGCTTAATCCTAATTAGGGTCACGGGGAGGCTGGCACCCATCCCAGCCGACTCCAGGCAAGGGCAGAGTACACCCTTGGCAGCTCACCAGGCCATCACAGATAACAAATATATAATATATAATAAATTAATTTATAATGAAATTAAATATATGCTGCATATATATATATATATGCGTTATCTTTTTTTTTTTTGCCTTGCGACTTGCTTGGTTGAGGCTTGGGATTGGAAGGTTAGAATCATTCAATATTTTTCATGAAAGCTGAAAACAACATTGGAAGCATTCTGCATTCAGGAAGTGAACTTAACTGCTGCAAGAAACCTTGAGAAAATATTTTTACAGGAAGTGCCTTTCCTGTGCTTTAAGATGAATAATATATAATAAACGGAGGTATTAAAGGGTTAACTGCATAGTCGCTTGAGCACTGCCCCGGATTTTTGACGACAGGTAAAGCCATGCTGTGCATGAGTGCTTGAGACCTTCACGAATGATGTGAAGTGTGGGCCAAAAGCAGCACTTGATTGTTATGTTGCTGTTGTTGGCAGCAAAGAAATTTTCTGCTCTCTGGTTCTGGTCTTGGACTCGATTTACTGTTGCTGTCATTCTACGACGTCTATGCACAAGTAATAACGTGTAGGTTTATGCTCTATGGAGCATTGGTGTTCATATGACAGGTGTGTGCATACTGTGTGTGTGTGTGTGATGTACCATTGTTAGGTATCAGTAGGCCAATCATTGATTTTTGTTTGGTTTTGCACCCGAACCATAGTGGCTCATCAGGCCGGTACTTATCACTGGTTTCCTTAGCGTGAAGCAACTACGAGTACAACTCCTCCAGGGTGGAAGGTTAGTCTATCGCAAGTTATCTTCCCAGTATGTATTTTTACTGGTACCCGTTTATACTGCTGGGTGGTCAGAGACACACTTGTGGTTAAGACCTTGCCTGTGGCTCTTAGCATGGTGGGGATATCTAACAGGGATACGAACCAATGACCTCCTGATCATTAGCCCAGCACCCTAATCACAATGCCACCAGCCCCACAATCATAAGTCCTGTTCATTTACTGACTCATTCATTTGCTGAACCACTTAATCTTTCTAGGGTTGCATGGAGGTTGGGGTCTATCTCAGCCGAATCGGGACAAAGGCAAGGTGCACCATGAACAGTTCACCAAACAATTACAGATCCAGCTAACAGTATGGACACTCACACCTACGGGCAGCCAAATAGCCTGATGTGCATGTCTTTGGACTGTAGGAG
>CM045750.1:21566918-21569418 GCA_024760905.1 Plotosus lineatus | reverse complement strand
TATCCACCTGCAAGCGCCCTACGGGCAGAAAAAGCCCGTGAGCTAAAGACCGCTCTGGGTAAGCAACAGTCTTTTTTTACGAGGCCGGCCAAAAACTCACAAAAAGCAACCGAAGCCTCGTTTAGAGCTACACATTTTCTGATCAAGAAAAAAAAGGCATTTACAGATGGAGAAGTTGTCAAGAAGCGATGTTATTAATTGCTAACACTGTATTTAAAGACGAAAAATGGAAGCGACCTAATCTCCACTCTTTCCGACGTCCAACTGGGGGCATCTACGATGGCAAGGCAGTATCAGCTATGTCCAGTAACTTGGTCGATCAGTTGGAGCAGGATCTGGCTTAAGTGCAAGTGGTTTAGCCTCCAGTGCGATGAGTCCGTGGACAGCAGCAGTACAAGCGCGGTTATTGGTTTTATCCGGATGGTGTTTAATGATTTCTCCACAAAAGAAGAACTCTGACACTACTGCCCTTAAAGACAACTACGAGAGGAGTTGACATTTATAACACGGTGAAGGAGTTTTTCGTGCAGAAAAAGGTGCCATTGGAAAAGCTGGTAGCGGTGACAACAGACGGAGCTCCTGCTATGGTCGGCCGACAGACAGGTTTCATCGCTCACTGTAAACGTGACCCAGACTTCCCCAAATTTCTGCATTACCATTGCATCATTCACCAGCAGGCGTTGTGTGCGAAAGTGATCGGCTTTGGGCACGTGATGACTCCCGTTGTGAAAATCATAAACAACATCCGCTCCAAAGCAAAGCAGCACAGGATTTTCAAGGTACTATTAGAGGAGATGTCAGCAGAATATGGGGACCTACTGCTACACACAGAAATCAGATGGCTCAGCAGAGGACGAGTTTTGCATCGTTTTTTGTCTCTTTTGCGTGAAATCAAAGAGTTCATGCAGTCCAAAGGCGAAGATGTCTCACTGCTAGAGGACACAGAGTGGACACTTGACCTTGCATTTTTGGTGGACATTACTGGGAAACTAAACCTCCTGAACTGCCAGCTGCAAGGCAAAGGTAAGACTGTTGTCGATATGATAAGTGCTTTAAATGCATTTAAAGCCAAAATGAATGCATTCTCTGCAGATTTACAGAGAAAAAAAGTTCTGCACTTTCCCTCTGTGCAGTCAGTGCTGAAAGACAATGCTTCTGCATCTGAGACATTTGAAAAAGTGGCAGAAAAGTACATTGAAGTAATAAACAGACTTGGGCAAGAGTTTGAGAATAGGTTTTGTGACCTTCATCAGCTTGAACCATGTGTGTTCTTCATTTCCAACCCTTTCATGAATGGGGACACAACATGCTTTGCTGAGCAGTTAAGTGCAACGTTCAACTTGGATGCTGGACAGGTGGAGATTGAAATTATAACATTGCAAAATGATCTCCATCTCAAAGCCTACCAGGCTGCACCAAACTTTTGGCGCCTTGTTGACACAGAGAAGTACAGTGGAGTATGCACAGCAGCCATGAAGGTTGCCAGCCTGTTTGGCTCAACCTATCTCTGTGAATCAGCATTTTCTGACATGAACTTCATCAAAAACAAACACAGAACACGCCTCACTGATGCACATCTGAGAGACTCACTCACAGTTGCAGTGTCAAGTTACACACCAGATTACAACACACTGGTGAACAGCATGCAATGCCAGTCTTCCCACTAACCAAGGACGGATACCAGATGTAGTCAGTGGCAACATGGTAGTGCCATGGCAAAGTTGAATTAAAATATTGAAGAATTGTGTTCAATTTAAAAGTGTGTTCATGACATTTAAAAGTTATAATTTTGTTAAACATAACACAGACTTGGCCATTAGTTCAAAATGTGAAATAAAATGTATTACATATTTAAAAATATGTAAGTTGATTTTGTTTAACATTACATAATTGTTAACTTTGAAACATGTTGCAACATAGTTCATGATTTGTTAACAGGGCATGTCAGTGGCTTGTGCAAATGGGATATTTTTTGCTAAAATGTAGTGATGTAAGTGATCATCTGAAAATGTAACAAATACTGTGATTAATAGAGATAAAGTGTTGAATATTGATATCTGTTTCCCACCTTGTTGTCATTTTTGATAATCATTGTTAGAAATCATTAACATGATCAGTGTCTTTACATAGGTGAGTATTACTAATCATTATAAATAATGTATAACTAAAGGCAAACTGAGCAAATTTGTTATTTCAGAAGAGCGTATCAAACTGGTAGCCCTTCGTATGATTCAGTAACCGTGAAGTAGCTCTCAGTTTCAAAAATGTTGGTGACCCCTGGTTTAGGGGGTAGCATTGGGGGCCTTGGAACAAATCACACGTTTTACATGTAAAATGCGGTTCAATTTATGAAAAATGCAGGTTACGAAAAAGGCTCTGGAACGAATTAATTTCGTAAGGTGAGCTACCACTGTACTTTATTTCCTTTCGCAACTCAAATCGGCATGTAAAACTATCCACTGCATTATTCCTGCAATGTGTGAAATTTTCCCACAGTCCA
>CM045750.1:21534418-21564418 GCA_024760905.1 Plotosus lineatus | reverse complement strand
ACTCTCAGCTCTCAGCTGCTGTACTGTTGTCATGTGAAAGACACTGAAATCTCCAGACACCTACAAAAATCTTTTCTTGATTAAAGATAATGTAAATACACACATTGTGCCTGGTTGATTTTGTGAGAAACACTCCTGAGACAAGGGAAGCAACACAGTTTTTAGCTTTCCAATTCAATCCCTGCGATGGCCTGGCAAGGCTGTCCAGGGTGTACTATGCCCTTGCTCAGAGTCGAACGAGATGGGCGCCAGCTTCACCGCGACTCTAATAAGGACGTAGTGGTTCAGAAACTGAATGAATAAAGCTTGTTGAAACAATGGCATGATTACACCATGCTGAAAATGAGGTTCAAGGAGAAACAACATCTTTGTGTGGGTGACTTTTCTTTTTTGGATGTGCAGTGCATGTACACATTTAAGTCATTTCGCAGATGCCCTTATCCAGAGGGACTTAACATTTTATTATGTGATACAACTGAGGGTTAATTGCTTTGCTCAGGGGCCGAACAATGGCAGCATGGTGGAACAGGGATTTGAACCCACAACCATCATACACCCATTTCACTGGACTACGGCATACAAGGATCGTAGCGGAAAGGGTCAGATCGCAGTCTACAGAAGCGCTTCGGCATTTTTACACGGAAAATGGGTGAAAATCCTACGGAAAAGTGGAAATTCTAACACTCTCGGAACGTTCACAGAACACTCACGGATTTTTTTCTGTGAACGTGCTTTTGAACATGTTCAAAAGCACGTTCACGGAATATTTTGGCCTGCCAGAAGTACACGGAAGTGGAGGAAGACTTGATGAATAACTATGGAATTACACGGAAGATGAGGGAATAATTGCCAAACGGTTGCAGATGACAACATTTTTGCTTCGGTAAGCCCACTGTGCTCCAGTGATATGGGGCTATCAGATTACTAATCCACAGCCGTAACCACTGAGCCACCACAGAGGTAGATAGACAGCTATATAGATTTTTAGATCCATTTTTTGTAGACTTATTTCCCCCAAAAAAGCAAGATTTTTTTTAAAGAATTAGACATTTTTTCCACCAAATACATTTTTTTTTACAACCGACTAAGACTAATAAGCCACCAGCCCTCGGCGTTATATGATCAGGAACGAAAGCAAAGCAACTGGTCTGCTATAATTCCCTTTTTATCTTAGCACTCCGAGATAGAATTGAGTTTGATTTTCCAATCATTCTAGATTTATTCCATGAAAAAGATTAAAATTTGGAATGAATGCATTTTTTTTTTGCTGGTGAGAACCTGAAGCCTGGCAGAGTTGTGAACATGTAGCAGGAGTTATCAGTAAATCTCATGAGTCAGTATACTGTAGGACATTGCACTGTCAACATCAGGACCTGTGTTAGATGCTTTGTGTGCACATGTACTTTTTTACTATAGAAGTCAAGCTCCTCCCTAAAACCCTCTATTTTACCTTCTTAACTGATCTCTATTAGGGAAATAATCTAAGGTGCTAGTTTCAACTGTTCTTTCCGTTATGACTTTAGGAGATTAAAAAAATCAACCTAAAAAATGGACGATTACCTGTCCTGTTCTTCTCATATCACTAATCTTTCTTGATCATGTGGATTTTGACTCTTTAACATCTGAAGGATTCGTCCCTTTCTTTCCACTAAGGCCACTCAGATACTCGTTCAGTCCCTTATCATCTCAAAACTAGACTACTGCAATTCATTCCTGGCAGGTCCACCTTTGAGTGCTATTCAATCTCTGCAACTGATCCCGAATGCAGCTGCATGGCTTGCTTTCAACCTTCCCAATTCTTCCACTCCACTCCATTGCTACGATCTCATCATTGGCTTCCTGTAGCTGCTCGCATTAGATTTAAATTCTAATGCTTGCCCACAAAGCCAAAAATGGACCTGCACCTCATTCTTTCAGATCCTCTAGCAATGCTAGGACCCCACCCCACCCCACCCCCACCCCCTTCTACCAAGGCACAAGGGGGAAATGCTTCTAAACCTTCTCTGTTCTGGCTCCAAGTTGATAGAATGAGCTTCTTCTGGATCTTCAGACATCTGAGTCACTGGATATCCTCAAAGGACAGCTGAAAACTTATCTTTTTCAGCAGTACTTAGATTAGCACTATGGTTCACACACACACACATACACACATACTAATAAAAAAGGAAAAAATGCACTCAAAACTGAACCACTCAGTTTGACTGATGTTATACTTAGTCTGTGTCCTAACAATCCAGTATAAGAATATATTCACTTATAATGACTTTAAAGCACTTCTGTAAGTCACTCTGGATAAGATGGTCTGCTAAATGCTATAAATGTAAATGTAAAAACGACAGCTACTGACAGTGAAATAAGACAGAAGGGGAAATGGATAAACTTGGTACATTTGATATGTTATAGCTTGCAGGTGAAAGCCAACCTTCACGGCCAGATCGGGTTTCAGAGCGTATGCAACATGCTTTGGCATAAGAATAAAAAGTCAAATAGAATCTTGAATATTCAGTACTGTAGTTAAAACGAGATCAGAATCAGATTATTTTGAGGATTTCTCGTCGGATGATCCGCGCATGTATTAGAATAATATCCCTGCTATTAACACGTGTTCTCCTCAAAGTCAGTGTTTATTTCTTGTACTTTAACTGCTCCCTTTTTGCAGTGTTCTGCTATTTATTAGCCGCAAGATGTTTCAAAGCAGAGGGCAGTGGTGGCCCGGTGATAAGGTTGGTAAATTACCAATCCTAAATTTGGGGGTCCAAGCCGTACTGTGAACGGTTGTCACTGCTGTCCCCCCAGTGATGCTAACTGGGTTATCAAAATCCAGCAATGTCTCTCACTGTCAATGGTGAGAGGTTCATGTAAAAGAACCATTGCTGACCTTTGTCAAGAGCAGGCGGCATAGCCGTCAGCTTGTTTCTGCGCCTTACGGGCTGTCCAGGGTGTACTCTGCCCTTGCCCAGAATCGGCTGAGATGGGTGATAGCCTCCCTGTGACCCTAATTAGGATTAAACGGTTCAGAAAATGGATGGATGGCTGTTTCGAAGAAATCTTTGTTGATGAAAAATAAGCCAATCAGTGCACAGTGTACAGCGAATGAACCTTCACGCTTTAGTATAGCAGCCTGATAAGATTATAAGACTTAGATAAGGTTGAGAAATACTGAATAACATGCGAGACAAAGAGTATGTATAAAAGCTCATGGCTGTGATTGAATAATGTGGTCCTGTGTAGCCAATATTGTATTTCCATACAAGCTAAATTCGTGGTATAATGTCAGATTTCTTTATGCGGGTATTTTAGACTGTAAAAAAAATAAATAAAAAAGATTCGAGGGACGAAACAGTGCCAAATCAGATCACAGCACTCATGGGAACGTAGCTTTGGCGGCTTGTCTCACTGACATAAACACAGCAACATCTGTTTATATACAAGCCTTAACCATATAACCCAACAGGACTTTCCACACCACACACACACACACACACACACACACACACACACACACACACACACACACACACACACACATATGCACACACTTATAGACCCAGAGAGCAGCTTGTGCTTACATCATCGATCCAAACACACTCTCTAATCCTAATACGACAGAAACCCCCCATCTGGACCAGTGATATCACCTCAGTGGCAAAAGTGATTAGTGTTTGACAGCATGCAGAAAGTGTGATGACACTGATTCCGCTCTGCTTAATATGAATGACTGCAGTCCCCTAGTTTTGAAAATTGATTTGTTACTTTCAATTTTTTCCATTATCCTAATTGTCACGATAGCACAGCAGCGTCGATCATCGAATGCGATTTCCCCTCAGTGCACTCGAAGCATGACTTGAATTTGATGTAGGATGATAGGGGTAAGGTAAAGTCCACTTTAACTGGGCCAATTGAAAGATAATCCATTATGAAAGCCTGAGCCACTAAAGATCAATCAAATCACCTGCTGTAAACCCCGCAAAGGTGTGCAGCTTGCATAAACCTAAGCTATAACAAAGCCGCATGCCTGACATAATTCTCGACGCTTATTATCAAGACATTTTTCTTTCATAATTCATGACTACAGAGTCAGTCCAGAGACAAAGAAATAACCGACCGGGTTATGATCCTGTTTAAAGTGTAATTCTGAGCCTAACTCCACACACCACATAGTTTTCTAAAAATAGAAAAATATATATTTGTTAAACAAATATTTTTTACGAGGCTCAGGGTGGGGCTAAGGAGGGGGTGGGGTGAGAATTGCTGAGCCAATATTGGTATACGTTTGAAAATGAGCACACTTTAAACGTCATAATGTAGTGATGTAGATGTTGGTGCATAAATGGGCAGAGTACACCCTGCCAGGCTCTCGTAGTGCAGAAACACGCTGACGGAAACTCAATGGCTTACTATTTACAAATGACAGCAATGGTTCATTTACATGCCCATCACCACAGACAGTGAGAGACATGGCTGGCCTTTGATAACCCAGTTAGCTGCACTGGGGGGGGGACAGCAGGGACAACTTGGTGATAGTGGTTCTTGAACCCCCGACCTTTGAATCAGTCAGCCATCATCCTACCACTGCTGCTCCCATATCTATCTGTTTCTTCTGAATACTCAGTGTTGGGGCTGCATAGAGGGATCCCTCACTTTCAACGGTTAATGGGGACCGAGATCCCCCCCCCCGCCCAACTGACCTATACATATATGTATATGTGTATATAATATCAATAAATACATATTAAACACTATAAATTAAACATTCAGAAATAATGCATTAGATGTAAATAAAATATAAGAACACTGACACATACAGATGTGCACCTCATAAAAATGTAAGTAGCTTTGTTGGGGGGTTTTGGGTTGTTTTTTTGTTTGTTTGGGGTTTTTTTTTGCATAATTGGCCTTGTTTTGCGGCATTTTCATTAACTATTTTCCCTATTCTTCCTTAATTTCCTTATTTTTTTAATTCGATTAATATTTTTTAAAAACACCGCGATGCACTGAAGCCGCATGAATTAAAGTGTGGAGTAACAAGGGATCCCTATTCATTAGCCTTGGAAATTTATAAATGTAAAAGATAATGTTCCAAAATAAATACAAATATGAATTCACAGATCGGGCAGTGGTGGCCTGGTGGTAAAGGAACTCGATCACTGATCCTAAGGTTGGGGGTTCAAGCCCCACTTTCCACAAGGTTGTCACTGCCCTCTCCCAAGTGCACTAACTGGGTGATCAAAGGCCGGCCATGTCTCTCACTGTCTATGATGTGAGGTTCATGTAAAAGAACCAGCTGCAAAGCCGTTAGCGTGTTTCTGCACTGTGATGGCCTGGCAAGCTGTCCAGGGAGTACTCTGCTTTTGCCCGGAGTTGGCCTGGATTGGCGTCAGCTTCCCTGTAACCTTAGTTAGGATTAAGCAGTTACAAAAAATGAATGAATGAATGAATTCACAGATGACTGATTTTTTTTTTTTCAGAAAGTTCTCCATTTTTTTCTGATACAATCCAGTAAATTGAAACATTTCACACATTACCTGGTTCCTGGAATCATACGAGACGCGACAAGAAAGTCAGACATACTGAAGGTTTTTAATTTCATGCGGGCGTGAGTCAGAGGATATGACGCTTGTAAGGGCAAACAAAAAACACATTCACTGATACGGATGTACGTCGATTATTCATAGAACGCTCTTCTTCGCCTAAGATTAAATTATACAACGAATGTTTCTTCTGTTTTTAATCTTTAGATAAAGAAATATTAAAATGCCCTTCACAACGGCATGATGTGACACAATTGTCACTTTATTTGTTTAAAAAAAAAAAACACACAAAAACATCAATTTCAATTATTTGGACTGGGCCTGTTTTTTGTGGAGTCGCATGTTCTCTCAATGCTTGTGTGGGTCTCCTTCAGGTCCTCTGGTTTCCTCCCACATTATATCTCCATTTTAAAGGATCCTTTAACATTGTAAAACAAAACATTTGTTTTGGGGGAAGGTTGTATTACAGCAGGTCTGGCAGCAGGCCCATAGTACTTTCTTTTACTTATTTGTTTTGGTAGAGGTTTGCGCTCTATGAGTGCTCTTCTTCAGTTTGTGTTCTAGGCCCTAGCAAGGCCAACATTCTCACTCACATTCACACTGAGGGGTGAACTGGAAGAACTAATTAGCCTACTACTGCCATATCATGAGGAAACCCACGCAAGCAAGGGGAGAACATGCAAACTCCACACTGAAAGTCCGGGACTCGAACCCAGGCCTTTTTAGCTATGAGGTGGACATGCTAACCACTGCGCCAGCATGCCTCCTGGAAGGGTTCATTTTTATTCTAAAACAAAGCCACATTCATACAGATACAGATATTTAAAGCACTTAACAGATACAGAGAGTATCATTATGGTATTGTGTTCCACTCCTGATGTTCACATAAAGAAGTTTTGCTACTACCCTGGACATGACCCTCAGCTACACAAAGCCAATACTTTCTTGTGCATCTGGCACACATTCATGTTTCTCTCTCACACACATCCACAATATCGCATTGTGATCGCAGATGCACTAGAATAAGAAATGTATCCTCCATATAAGTCATAAGGTGACATGTAAAAATTCTTGAAGATCTATCAGAATAAACATGTTTACAGTGATTCGAACGGAAAATCGCCGCCATGTAAGTTACAGTCATATTGTTATCGTCAAGAAATGATATTACAACAAAGTACTATGCTGCATCCAAATACCCAGTACCTACTTACATCAGTTCAGTAAATACTACCCCAACCTGTAGTTCCTGTGATACACTGTAGGAGTGTGTGAGCTCGTAAGTGGGAACACAATTCGAACAGGCTTGTCCATCCTCTTTCTTGTCCTTTGATCTAGAGGTTTAGCGCATTAGCTAAACTAGCTAACAAGCATAATTTACTTTTTCCGCATGTACCTTCAGTCACAAAATGAGCTGGTTGACGCTTCACATGCTACATGATGAGACACAAATTGGCTTTTTTTTTTATTCAGCATATTTTTTGTGACAAAAGGTGTAATGCATTGCATAATATTTTACATTGGTCTGACTGACTAAGGCAGTGGTAGCCTGGTGGGGGCAGCGGTGGCCTGGTGGTAAAGGTGCTGGATCACTGATCCTCAGCTTGGGAGTTCAAGCCCTACTCTACACTGGTTGTCACTGCTGTCCCTAACCCCCCCCGTGCAGCTAACTGGGTTATCAAAGGGTCGGCCACGTCTCTCACTGTCTATGGTGAGAGGTTCATGTAAAAGAACCATTGCTGACTTTCAACAAGACTAGCTGCATAGCCGTCACTGTGTTTCCATCCTGCAATGGCCTGGTGAGCTGTCCAGGGTGTACTCTGCCCTCACCCAGAGTCGACTGGGATGGGCGCCAGCCTCCCCGGGACTCTAATTAGGATTAAGCGGTTACAGAAAATGAATGAATGGATGGTATGACTATGCTTCAGGGTGGCACGATGGTGTAGGGATTAGTACATCCTCACAGTAAGAAGGTCCTGGGTTCGATTCCAGAGTTCAGTATTTTAGTATGGAGTTTACATGTTCTCGTCATGTTTATGTGGGTTTCCTCCTACAGTCCAAAGACATGTACATTACTCTGACCGGCTGTTCCAAATGACCCCTGTATGTAGATATGAGTGTGAATGGTTCGCTGTGAGTTGACTTTGCGATGGCCTGGTGTGTACCCTGTCTTTGCTCAGCGTCACCTGAGATAAGATCCAGCCTCACTGCGACCCGATTAAACAGTTTGATGAGTGAGTGAGCGACTTTTATTCAGTCTAATGTTTTCTTTCAGAGGCTCCCACTGAAGACACCACAGCAAAGCATGCTATTATCATCATCATCATCATCATCAACTTCCTCCGCTTAATACCGGGTGGATTCGTGGGGGAAGCAGCCTAAGCAATGCGGATCAGACGTCGCTCTCCCCAGCCACGACCTCCAGCTCTTCTGGAGAATCAGCCGAGAGACAGTGTGACCTGGAAGGGTGTGTCGATATGTACGGCCTCTCCAGTCTGAACCCGAATGGTGTTTTGTTTTTTTGGACTTCTGTGCTCATCGTTTGTCCATCATAAACACCATGTTCGAACATGAGTGCACCTGGCACCAGGACGCCCCAGGACACAGTTTGATGAGCGACTTTGTAGTGGTGTCACCGGATTCGCGGCCGCATGTTCTGGACACTTGAGTGAAGAGAGGAGCTGAGCAGTCAACCGATCATCACCTGGTGGTGAGCTGGCACTGATGGCAAAGGAAGCCGCTCTTCAGACCTGGTAGAACCTGGTAGGGTCTCCTAAGAATGCTTGGCAGAGTCTCCTATCAAAGGGGCCTTTAACGCCCACCTCCGGCAGAGCTACAGCCACAATGGCATACCGTACTGTACTCAGGATATGTAAATCATATGTAAATCATCCAGGTCACCATACGTATTAGTAGTATGGACATTTGCGTATTCCTATGCATCTCATGTATTGTCAAAACAGTGGTACCTCAATTTACAAAATTAATCCGTTCCGGAAGTAGTTTCGTAACCTCGACTTTTCGTATTTGAACCGCATTTTACATGTAAAACGAGTGATTTGTTCCAAGGCCCCCAATACTACCCTTTAAAAATTATAAAAGCAGACCTTTTAAGGTACTTACTTCGTGGTGACCATGTCTTCTTAGCAGAGTTCTAATCTTACAAATGGTTATGCAAGGTTAAAAGCCTGAGCCAAAAAGTAAAGTTGCAATGAGCACACTTGAAAAACTCATGAAACAAGCTGCTGTCATCCTTCCTAGCCAATGGGAGGTCAGCAGAGCGGGATGTTGGGAGATAGCCAATGGGAGGACAGCGGGGCGGAATGTTGGGAGATATTCAATGGGAGAGCAACTCGTGCATTGTTTGAATTTTTGAGATGGCACTTTCGTAACGTGAACTTGTTTTGTATCCAGAGACAAAAATTTTAGAAAAATGTTTTTCGTAACCTGGATTTTTCGTTTGTTGGGGCGTTCATAAGTTGAGGTTCTACTGTACTTTGATAAAACACTAACCTTTTAAAATAGCCCTAAAAGTACAGTAGCAAAGTATAATTATTGGAGAATTTTCAATCCCTGGAAACAATAACATGTGAAAGGCCCACATGTGAAGCAGCTGCTAAAAACCACATGTGTATCACTGACATGCAGAGTTCAAGCAACATTTTCGACAAAAGGTTCCAAGTTCTTAAACACCCGAATAAATTGCGTTTCTCTTCCCAAACTGTTTGTAGAACTAATTACGAAATCTTCACAAGAGCGCAGTCCGTTCTGGTGAGCCTCTTCTTCTTTCTCTACATGATGAGATGTCGTCTCACACACATTGCACATTATTACAGCGTTAATTCAAGAGAGTGCGGAGCACAGGAGTTCTCACACAGCTGCCTGTGCCGCAGCCGCTTCACGAAGCGCGGTAATTGCTGGTCTTTCATTTTCATACGTCTCTCTTCACACACACACACACACACACACACACACACACACACACACACACACACACACACACACACACAGAGACACACACATCAAAGAAAGCAGAGCCGCAATTAGCGAGCAACCAGCAGGGTCGCAAGTACCACTGCACTGTTATAACTGCGCACGCTCAGGATTGTGCAACACAACCATCATAACCACCGCCACAGAATACACATAGAAATCACCAAACTACAAGTTTCTTATATTTTGATAATTTACTATTTATGTTCCGGCTCATGGATGTGAATGGACAGCTGGGGCCTGCTTAATTAATCTTGTTCACACAATTACCCGCAAGGAAAATGCATTTAAAATGTCTCACACTTCCTGTAACATGGATTGATCCTTATAGATATCAGCTGGGGTTGTGCAGGTTAGTACTAGGAAGACATTTTTATCTTCTTCACACACACATTATTATGTCATCGCTTGTGTTATTTTTCTAATAGACAGTTTTATTCCCTTGTTTTACAAGCAGGACTCATTCTCCGCGTTCTGAGCTGGTGCTTTAAAATCTTCAGGACTAGAATGGAATACATTTAGTGTAAGACTGGCCGGACATTTAATGATGTCACTGATTGTATTACAGAGATATTGGAAATGGATATGTTGGATATTCAACTCTTTGGTTTAAAATAGGTCACCTGTTCACCAGACACCGAAGCATCACCTAAGAGTGGATTTGGAGGATGACCTATGAGGTTCTTCGAATTTTGTCTGCTGTAGTGGTAGTAACGGGACCGTAATCCTTTGCTGCTGGGATGAGTTCGTGTTCGCTTCTTGTTTAAATACAATTTTCTTAGCAGAGGACATGTGTTGGTTTAGATTTGCTTTTACTTGTAGGTTAGGCTTTGGCACATAGTGGTTATGGTAAGGGTTATATTATGTGCCAGGAAATTAATGTTAGTGAGAGAGAGAGCGAGAGAGAGAGAGAGAGAGAGAGAGAGAGAGAGCGAGCGAGAGAGAGAGAGAGAGAGAGAGAGAGAGAGAGAGAGAGAGAGAGAGAGAGAGAGAGAGAGAGGTATTCTCACTTGTGAGGACCTAAATCTGTTTACATAGTCACATCATGGTGACTTGGTTTCCATATGTGGACCAAACAGAAGTAAGTGTGCAATTTAAAAAAAGTAAGGGTTATATTATCTGCCAGGAAATTAATGTTAGTGTGTGTGTGTGTGTGTGTGTGTGTGTGCGTGCGTGCGCACGCGCGCGCGTGTGTGTCTGTAAGAGAGAGAGAGAGAGAGAGAGAGAGAAATCCATCACATTTATGGGGACAGTCTTCTACACACAAGTCCCCAAAATGTAAATCGTTAAATTTTAAAGTGAAGACATGTTTTAAGGTCAGGGTCAGAGTTAAGGTTTCTGGGAAGTCTATATTGTGTGTGTCTGTGTGTGCACAGGAGAGAGAACGAGAGAGTGAGAGAGAGAGAGAGAGAGAGAGATTTCTCACTTGTGGGGACCTAAATCTGTTTACACAGGCACATCATGGGGACTTGGTTTCCTTATGCAGACCAAATACAAGTCCCATAATGTAACTCATTAAATTTTAAGATCAAGGCATGTTTTAAGGTCTCCAGGAAATGAATGTAAGTCCTCAGAAATTATGGAAACCAGATTGTGTGTGTGTGTGTGTGTGTGTGTGTGTGTGAGAGAGAGAGAGAGAGAGAGAGAGAGAGAGAGAGTTTCATCACTTTTATGGGAACCTAAATCTTCTAAACAAAAGTCCCCATAACGTAAATCATCAAATTTCAAGATGAAGACATGCTTTAAGGTCAGGGTAAGGGTTAAGGTTGGTGCATACATTGTCCCCAGAAGTTATGGAAACCAGCCTGTGTGTGTGTGTGTGTGTGTGTGTGTGTGTGTGTGTGTGTGTGTGTGTGTGTGTGTGTGTGTGTGTGTGTGTGTGTGTGTGTGTGTGTGTATATGTGTGTGTGTATGTGTGTGTGTGTGTATGTGTGTGTGTGTGTGTGTGTGTACAGATGCCCAGCAGTGTGTTAATGTGCTTACATTTGTCCAGAAAGAGAAAGTCTCCACAGCAACTAAGGCTTCCAAGGGAGATGAGCCACACAACAAGCCATAGTTGAACTGAATAGTACACGACCCTCTATTCATTCAGCTGCACAACACATCCGCCCTGACCTGATACCCGACACCAAACAAACTTACCAGGCATTCACACACACACACACACACACACACACACACACACACACACACACACACACACACGCGCACATAAAATCCAAACTTGCTGTAATGACTGTCCCTTGATGACAGACACAGTAAAGGATGGAGGCGTCATCTCACCGCGCACCAGCGAGCACTTACAAACGACTCGGCTGACACCTACAGTAGACGCAGGGCTACAATCTTCACTCCCCGGCTCTAATGGACTGTGTTGTTGTGCTTGCACTGATCTGTATATTGTTAAACATTCAGTTTGGGTGGCGGGAGCTGATCCTACTAAACAAAGATTACCCAGAAAGCACGACAGAATCTGCAAGGGAAGTTTTTGTGAATGTACACACGCACTCCCTGTGCAGATGTTTTATCCTTCGACAGCCGTCCAATCAGAGGTTTATATTAATAGACTTCTTCTAATATATCATCCTTTCTATTTTAAAAAATAACCCACAGGTATGGCAAGGAAAACTCATCAGGACAAAGGACTTTGCTCTTTTCCGGTGTCGCTCCAACTGAAAGTGCTTCATTTTATGTATTATTTACTTCAACAGAGAGAAACCAGTCAGGATGTTGAGGCAATGTCTGTTTATACAGTAGCTGCTAAAATGCAAGTGAACTGACTCCGGTCTCACAGACGTTCCACAACTGGAAATATACTAACTATAAATAGGATTTTTTTTTTTTTTTTTTTTTTCTCCCCTAATTTTGCTTGTATCTAATTAAGCATGCACACACACACACACACACACACACACACACACACACACACACACACACACACACACACGCACCCTCCGTGACATGCCGTGCTGCCACCCACATCTTTTCGAACTGCTGCGCACGGATATTTAGGGTCGGCCTCACACACTCTTATTGAGAAGTGCAATCCGCCTCTAGTACGAATCAGCTCCCCGATGCCCATGATTGGCTGATTGTTGTGAGTGACAGGGAAGTGAGCGTATGCCATCCCTCCCTCCCAAGAGAGCTTAATTAGCTCCGATTAACTCCCATGGCCTCCCAGTCATGGACGGCTGTGGTATCAACCTGGATCGCCAGGATGATAGTCATCCACCTTGTCGATACACCACTTCAAAGCCTATAAATGGGTTTTAAAATTATTCTTATTCTTCTTATTCTTTTCCTTTCGGCTTTTCCCTTCAGGGGTCGCCACAGCGAATCATCCACCTCCATCTCACCCTATCCTCTGCATCTTCTACTCTTACTCCAACTACCTTCATGTCCTCCTTCACCACATCCATTCGTACAAGGGTGTGGATATGGCTTTCCCTAAGTGTGTGAGGGCTATATTGACCCAAGTGTATATTGACGGTGACTATATTGACCTGAGAATGGACAAAATGTCTTCACACAACCTGGTGCGCTTTACTATATAATGAATAGGGAATATATCCAGACACTGCAATTAGCACTATGCTGCAAAAACCTGTTGCAGCTCATTATAGGAGTCACTTGGTGGTGTCTGGACTCGAGCTGGGAAAGCAGCTGATGGATTTTCGGACTTCATTTGTATTTCTTAAAAGCCGAGCTAAACAACAGCAGCAGTTACAACATAACATAATACCACTTTGGTGAAAGAATTACAAGAGTAATGAGCATAGCACACGAATCTACAGCTATCTTTACACACCACCGGCGCTGGAGTGAAGTGCTATGTATTAGCCGTCAGTGGAAAGACCTCTGAGCGTGTCGCTAATAGAGGGTGGAGAGGAGAAGATTTCAACGTCTGGATCTAGTCTCCACATGGAACCGAGTTTTCACAACAGAGTAAAGCACTGGGGCTTGTAAAACAACTGGAAGTGCTTATAAAAAGCCCCTTCACTGCTTGAGTTTTTTTTTTTTTTTTTTTTTTACTCAACCATATTTTGGGTTTTGTATTACAGCAATGAAAACTAGGTTTTGAAAATGAGTGCCATTTGTGCTGCTACAGTAATATATACAAAGCAAGAGCTGGAAAAGGGGACAATTTATGCTTTAGTGGTTTCATAACATATTAATAAGACATATAAGCAATGAGATACAAATTTTGCTGCAATCCCATAAAAAAAAAAAAAAAAAAAAAAAAAAAAATTCACCAACAATGGAAAGAAAATAATATCTTGATGGGACTTGATGTGTTCGTTCCTGACACATGGTGTTCGACGTGTTGTGTGAATTGTATTTAAATCACTTAACTATAAACCAGGTTGTTATTGTAATCAGTTCTCCATATTCTGAGTGACCGTGTTCATTGTTATTTTTGAAATAAACTTTCTGTGCTCCATATGCAGGAGGGCTTTCAAGTCCTTATGAAGTGCAGAATTGTTCTGAAAGTTCTCATAATAATTTCCCAATGACAGCCATAATCAGGGTCATATTTAACAGCGAGACACCTGCAAACCTGCTCTCTCACAGCTGAGACTTGCTGATTATATGATATGTCAATCATGCAGGCTGGTTTTCTCGCCAGTTCTTTTTTCCTCACATATGCATACAGGCTTACACATGCCAACATGTTTAACTATCCTTGTGAAGACTTCCCAATGCACGATTACAAACAGGGTTCATTACTGATGTAACTAAATCCAAATCCAATATCACTCACTCACTCACTCACTCACTCACTCAGTCATATTCCTACAAGGGTTGCAAGGAGGCTGGAGCCTATCTCAGCCTATATTGGTTGAAGGCAGTGTACACTACTGTAGAGCCAATACACGCATATCTGTTCACACTTACAATGCGGAACAGCCACTTAACCTAGCGTGTATGTCCTTTGACTGTCGGAGGAAACCAGTGTACTCGAAGGAAACCCATACAAGCACAGGAAGAATATGCAATTCCACAAGAAATCAAACTCTGCAGCACCAAATTGAAAGTTGAAAGTGTTTGTTAGAATTTTCGTAATAAAAGAGTTATTTTATGTATTTATGTGAGTTTATGCCGTAAGTGTGAGTATATACAAGAAAATAATACACAAATGTAATGGAATTTATATTCAGTTCAGTTCATTTTCTGTAAGCGCTTAATCCTGGACAGCTCGCCAGGCCATCACAGGGCAAAAATACGCTGACGGCTTTGCAGCTACTCTTGTCAAAAGTCTGCAATGGTTATTTTTCATGCCTCATACTATAGACAGTGGGAGACATGACCGGCCTTTGAAAACCCAGTTAGCTGCACTGGGGGTGGATGGAGGGGCAGTGACAACCTTGTGGAGAGTGGGACTCGAACCCCTAACCTTAGGATCAGTGATCCAGCGCCCTATACCACTAGACCACCACTGCCCATACAAAAGTTATATTGAAAAAATTATTTTTAAAACTTGCATATGCATTCTAGGCAAATCAGTTTGTTGGTTATAATAAGAATTGTTGATCACGGTAACACAGCTGTAAATAATGTTCAGGAGAAAAAAGGGGACAAACACATGCACTGAAAAAAAAAAACCCCCAGAGATAATTAAAACTCATTTAAAACTCCTTAAATTCAGCAGTCTGACAAGAGCCAAATCGGTTAATGGGAAAATACCTTTATTTAAGTCTAAAGGATGAGTAACAAGAGCATTCTGAGAGCGCAAACCTCTGCCAAGCCAAAGGAAATTACAGAAAATCCACAGCACCCCCTGCTGGGCCTGCTGCAATACCACACTTCCAAAAAAATCATTGTATCTTGCAATGTTAAAGAATCCTAAAAAAAAAAAAAATCCTGGATCCAGAAAGATCCTGAAGAAGAATGGAGCCTTTTTTATCCAAAGCCCCGCCTCTGGTAGAAATTTCATGAAGGCCTACTTGTAACAGTTTTCACAGCTAGGAGCAATTTAGAGCAGGTGATTAGATCAATGTGCATGTTTTCGGGCTGCGGGAGGAAAACACAGTACCCAGAGAAAACCCACGCAGGCACAGAGAAAATACAAACTCCACAAAGAAAAATGGGATTTGAACTCACAACCTTCTTGCTGTGAGGCGGACGTCTAACCACTATGCCACCATGCCGTCAGCTACACTAACAATGCCGCCAAAATAAACTGCTTATATTCACCTGAAATAGGCTGATAATCTTATTCTGATAACAGGAATAGATACACATGTGACTTGTTTCCATCTAAAACTGCATAGAAACGGAAGAAAACGGCTTCAAAACGGATCGTTTCAGTCTCTAGTCTTCTGATCAAGTATCACACAAGGGATATGTTCTAATGTTTAAAGTAAAAGTCACAGGATTTGTAACAGAGTCTCTTTCCAAAGGAATGCAAAGGAATATTTGGCATTAGAAATGAAATAGGGAATACGAAGAGCAAGAAATAGTAATAGTAGTGATCCCTCACTTTCCACGGTTCATGGGGACCGAGACCCCCCGCGACCGTCGATTTCCACGAAGTAGGATCGATCCCCCTGACTGATGCATATGTACATGTATATGTGTATATAATATCAATTACATACATACATATGCAATGCTATAAATTTTTATAATAACAATTAAACATTCAAAAATAATGCATAAGATGCAAATAAAATATAAATACTGGCGCACACGCGCACACAGATACTCGCACACACATTAAAAATGTAAGTAGTTTTGTTGTTTTTGGGTTTTTTTTGCATAATTGGCCTTGTTTTTCGCCATTTTTCCTATTTTTCCTCAATTTCCTTATTTTTTATTTTTCGAAGAATTTCTTTGAAAAACCCGCAATGCACTGAAGCCGCAGAAACTGAAGCACGAAGTAACGAGGGATCGCTGTATATTAACATGATAATAATAATTTTAAATCATTCATTCATTCATTCAATCATTCATTTTCTGAACCACTTAATCCTAATTAGGGTCACGAAAAGGCTGGTGCCCATCTCAGCCAACTCTTAGCGAGGGCAGAGTACACTCTGGACAGCTCGCCAGGCCATTGCAGGTCAAAAACACGCTGATAGCTGTGCAGCTACTGTTGTCAAAAGTCAGCAATGGTTCTTTTGCATTGTTGACATCATAGACAGTGAGAGACATGGCCGGCCTTTCATAACCCAGTTAGCTGCACTGGGGAATTTTAAAAAATAATACATATTTTTTAATCCTTTTACATTAAATTCATTAGTTCAGTCCTAGAAACACCGCATAAACAAGTCCGGTTTGATTTTTGATGGCTAGTTTTGAACCATTTGAATTATTGTCTGAGATCGTAGTCCCCTATCGTACCTACTGTACATGATAACAGCAAAACTGCTTAATCTCTTTCAAATGAGAATCTTATACATCTCTTAGCAGGCTTTTAAAAGTCCCAGACATGTGAAAATCGAGTGGAAAACATAGTTTAGTTCGTCCAGACAGAGGCGTGTGCATGTGTGTGCGAGCCAGGCAGCAGTCAGACGAAGTATCATAGCCAGAGTTTAAGAGCTTTGTAATTATGGTGAACCACATTCACTACTCATACACTTTATTTCTAGAGCTCCATCAGCACGGCCCTGTTTTACACCAGCGGGGGAATTTTCACTAAATTCCATCGCCATTCTGTCCCAACTCTCAGCTTTCGTGTTGGTGGATTCCAACCGTGTCCACAAACTGAGATGAAAATAGAGCACGTGCCCGCATGTGTGTATTGGGTGAAGTTCAAGATCATTAGCCTTTTTTTTTTTTTTTTTTTATTACTAGACTAAACAACAGCCAGATCAGCGCAAACATTCCCGCTATGCATTTATGCTTGACATTTTCACGCCTCATTGCTACTCACGGCTAAGAAAGCTGAGCTGGATAAGCTACCAGATGAGTTCGCGACAATAACATACGTAGTCTGAACATCCTGCTGAATTAAATGATAGCCTTTACAGTGAAAAAAAAAAAAATAGAGAAAATCATATCCACATCAATCAGACGCAAAGTACATTCAGCAGGATAGTGCTGCTGAAGCCTGTGTGTATCAGCAGGTGTGTGAGCTGAAACCAACAAGTAGTGATTCTGTGAAGCAGAAAAGATATCTGAAGACTGAACATTAAACATGACTTGAGCTTGACTTTCTCTTCGCCGTTTACTAAACATCAAATCAAATCTATATGTAGTTGTAGGCATCAGTGCACATGGTTTCCAGACATCAACACTTGTACGCAGATTTAAATTTCTTTGTATTTCATTTCACAAGATACGACATGCCTGCTTTTTTTATTTCTATACAGACCAGAGATACATTGGCTGAGGCAGGTCTCGACATACAGTACATGGGTTGACGACATTAAGACATGGATTGGCACCAGTACTACTGAAGTAGACAAAATAGCTGAGGACAGTAATGGGAAAGGAGATGTGAGGTCACTGCAATGGAGGCATGGCCATACTCAGTTTTGGTTTTAAAGAGAGCGAGAGCGAGAGCGAGGCGGGGGGGGGGGGGTGGTCCCACAGTGTCGGGGTAAAACTTCTCTCACTCAATCACTCGTCTACCGAACCACTGAAACCTATTACAGTTGCAAGGAGGTTGTTGGAGCCGCTTTGGCAAAATGACCCTCACTAGACCCTCACCCTGAACAGTGGGCCAGATCATGACACACACAACCATTCACGCACTCACACGAAGGGGCAATCAAGAACAGCCAATAAGACTTATTTGCATGTCTTTAGGCTGTGGGAGGACACTGGAATACCTGATGGTAACCCATACAAGCATGGATGCAAATCCACACACAAATGTCCTCACCGAGAACCAGGACTCAAACACAGGACCTTTTTGCTGTGTGAGGCAGGCGTATTAACCACTACACCACCTTGTACCACCCTGGGGTAAATTCCTATGGAGGTAATAAAGTCTCAAACCAAACTGGACAGTGATATGTATATGTGAGGCGCTCCACCGAATGTAGGCGCTTTGTCGCAAGTGACGTTTGGTGCTTGTGACACAAAGCGCGGCTTATCCAGACTTCAGATCTTTCAAGTGAGCAAGTGAAGGTTGAGTAATAAACAAGTATTCAACGCGCACTTGCTCACTTGAAAGATCGTAAGTCCGGATAAGCCGCACTTTGTCTCACAAGCACCAAACGTCACTTGCGACAAGCACCTACATTCAGTGGAGCGCCTCACATATAATACGCATTTGTACGATCGTTAACTGATAACTATAGCGGCACGGTGGTGTATTGATTAGCATGTCGGCCTCACAACAAGAAGCTCTGGGTCCGGAGCACTTTTTCCGGGCACTTTGGTTTCCTCTTACGATCCAAATACATGTATATTACACTAATTGGCTGTTCCAAATTGCCCATAGTTGTGGGTGCTAAACTTCAAGGGTATGGTGAGCTGTTCAGGCTGTACCACACTTTTCCTCATTGTCGGCTAAGATGGGCTCCAGCCTGCTCGCAACCCTAGTAGGATTAAGCGTTTCAGGCAAATGAGTGTGTGATGAGTATGCTATTTAGCATAGCTTTAGCATTACTATAACATGAATCTGTCTTCCTTTCAGCTTTTTCCCTTTTTTTTACTCGGGAGTCGCCACAGCGAATCATCTGATTCGCACGTTTGATTTGGCAGAGGTTTTTACGTCGGATGCCCTTCCTGTCACAACCCTTTTTAGCAAGGGACAGAAACACGCTGACGACTTTGCAGCTACTCTTTACGAAAGTCAGCAATGGTTCTTTTACATGAACCTCTCACCATAGACAGTGAGAGACATGGCCCGCCTTTGATAACCCAGTTAGCTGCACTGGGGGGGACAGTGGCAACCATGTAGAGAGTGGGACTCGAACCCCCAACCTTTGGATCAGTGATCCAGCCCCCTATACCACTAGCCCACCATTGCCCCACACATGAATATGTGAGCCAAATTCACTCTTTTTTTTTTGTTTGGGTTTTTTTTTTTTTTTTTTGCAATAGACAAGAACAACTTTAAAACTTGTTTTCTATTAAAAAAAAATATTCCTGCAAAGTGGCAAAATGAAGTGGAATGAACACTGTGTGAAAAAGGGAGACACAGTATGGGTCCTCCTAGTCTATAATTGTTCATTAGGGAAGGCTGGCTGGATACTGGAGCTAACTAGCGCTGGCAGTGCTCATCAATGAAGCCCGGCTGTCAGATGGGCTCGAAATCAATCAGCAGGTCAGCCTCGAAAAGCGTAGGAGCAAATCATTCGGCTCTGTCCTCACGCTCAACCCCGACGAACAAAAAAAGATTTTTTTCCTCTCTTCGCTGATAAAAAGAGGAAGCGGAGCGAGTTCAGGTGTTTCAGAAGCTGGTAAATGTGCGACACAAACGAGGTGGGAGTAAAAAAAAAAAAAAACAATAAAGGATATCCGGTGAACTGTGGTTAGAAAGGCTGGAACGGGTGCCTGGAGTCTTAGATGTGGTCCTCTAGTAAGCTCACGTCCACGTGAAATCATCACATGTGACCGCCAGCAGTGCGTTATGATCCCATGTGGAATGTGTTAGATCTCATTTACTTCTGCTCGGTTCCAGGTGCAACCCAACACGTTTTATATCATTAATAAAGCCCCTGTGTTCATATGCAAGGATGGTCGATCGGCACCGGATCAGAAGGACCATACAGAAGTTAATCAGTTTCGCATGAGCACGTGTTTAACATCGGATGGAACCACGAGCTATGGAGGAAGCAGACTTCAACTTTTTGCCGAAATCCTGGCAGCTGCACTGCCGCTTTATTGCCAGCTGTTTGCCACATCTGCTTCACCTGATAAGGCCCACAGGGAGCGTCAGACAGCTTTATAAGTATGCCTAATATTTTAGTGTTTAATGGTTTATTCTTGAAATGCTGTTGAGAAAGAAAGCAGGGATCTCTTGCAGCTACAGCTGTTGCCAGGCAAAGTGTTCTGAGATACACGCGTGGCAGGGAAGGTAAGCAGAACAGCCACTGGTAACAAACAGGCAGGAGGCAGCCTGTCTATGTCAATACCAGACAGGCATCTGATAAAGCTGTGAGAAAGGCACTGCGGAGCCATTCGAACATCAGTTGGCCGGTTTACCTGACTGACACCGTCAGGTGAACAGTCTAGAGACGGGCAATAATCAAAGGCTGGCACACTGACAATGCCAAAACTTTGTAGACAGTGTAAATTTAATACACTACTCAAGACACTCAGACATAACATTAACATCACCTGACTGGTCTGTGACTAGACAGCGTTATATCCGGCAAGCTGCAGTGTACTATGCGTGCTGACACCTTTCTATCATAGCCGGCGTTAGCAGTTTCAGCGGTCTGTGCTGCAGTGGCTCTTCAGTGGGATCAGAACCACCGTACAGTCTTTTACTCCCCATGGACACTAGGACTGCCTTCGACCACTTTTGGTAGGTACTTATCGAAGCATATGAGGAACACCGTGCAAGACCTGCTGTTCTGGGGATTATCAGAGCCAATCGTTTTTGCCCTTGTGGCTCTTGTCAAAGTCATTCTTACACCTGCTTACATTTCCTGCTTCCAACTGATCGACTTCGACAACTGACGGCCAGATGCCACTGTAACGAGACATTCAGTGTTATTCAGGTCACTTCTCAGGAGTAGTAGTGGCCTGGTGGTAAAGGGCGCTGGATCGCTGATCCAAAGGTTGGGGGTTCGAGTCCCACTCTCCACAAGGTTGTCACTGTCCCCGCCGGCCCAGCTAACTGGGTTATCAAAGGCGGGCCATGTCTCTCACTGTCTACGGTGTGAGGTTCATGTAAAAGAACCATTGCTGACTTTTGACAAGAGTAGCTGCAAAGCGTGTTTCTGTCCCTGGCTAAAAGGGTTGTGACAGGAAGGGCATCCGATGTAAAAACCTCTGCCAAATCCAACATGCGAATCAGATGATTCGCTGTGGCGACCGCTGGAAAAAAGGAAAAAAGCCGGAAGGAGAAGAAGAAGTTGTTCTCAGCTATACAGGGATCCCTCACTTTCCGCGGTTAATTGGGACTGAGTCTACGAATTGCAGGAAGTCGGATCAGCCCCACCTGACTGACGTATACGAACATGTATATGTGTGTGAGGTGCTCCACTGAATGTAGCCGCTTGTCGCAAGTGACCTTTGGTGCTTGTGAGACAAAGCGCGACTTATTCGGATTTCATATCTTTCAAGTGAGCAAGTGCGCGTTGAATACTTGTTTAGTACTCAACCTTCACTTGTTCACTTGAAAGATCGGAAGTCTGGATAAGCCACGCTTTGTCTCACAAGCACCAAAACGTCATTTGTGACAAGCCTACATTCGGTGGAGCGCCTCACATATAATATCAATAAATATATATTCAACACTATAAATGCTTATAATAACAATCAAATATTCAAAAATAATGCATAAGATGTAAATAAAATATAAATACACACATATACAGACACGCACGCACACAGATGCACACCTCATAAAACTGTAAGTAGTTTTGTTGGGAGGTTTTGGGTTGTTTTTTGTTGGTTTTGGGGTTTTTGGGTTTTTTTTTTTTGCAAACTTGGCCTTGTTTTTGTGGCATGTTCCTTAATTTCCTTATTTTTAATTCGATGAATATTAAAAAAAAAAAAAAAAAAACACGTGATGCACTGAAGCCGCATGAATTGAAACACGAAGTAGCGAGGGATCCCTGTATTACGTACATATCTGTCAGGGGTCATGGGACGAGCTGCAGCCAATCCCAACTTACTTTGTGCGAACAATCTGGATGGGTCACCAGCCTTTGCAATGGTAATTCAGACCCAAACAATCATACACACATACATTCATGAGACATTTAGATTCGCCGATGTAGAGGAAACTAGAGGACTCCTTGCGAGCAGAGAAGACACAGAACCTTTTCAGTGTGATGGAAGAGTTCCCACCTGTTAGCCACCATGCTACATACAAGTAGCTAAATGCAGATTCTGACACCTGTATACTTACATATAAATTCTCAAAGCCTAAACAATAAATAGAGGATTTAATTACTGATGCAAACAAAGATCTTATGGAAATATTAGCGAAGGCTATACTGTATACATAGCTAGCTAAAAATGTTTTGAATTTTCAAAGGTGTTTAATTTTAAGATTTGAATCAGACATTTTTTCTTCCCCCATTCATTCAGCAATCTTATAATTTTTACTCAGACACTGTTATTAAATCAACCTGATTTTAAAGAGTTGACAGCAACATCATCGCAGTCGCTGACGCTCCACCCACATAAACTGTACTTGGGTTTGTTCTTCTTGCGTCTGTTTTTATGACAGGGGTAAATATTGACAGAGGTGTCCTGTTGGCTGACAATCATCGTTGCCTTTCATTTCTCCTCAACGCGAGGATGAGCGGAGTCAGCCCAGCTCCGCTCGGTGGGGGGAAGGGGATCGTGTGAGGCCTAAACCTGGGCCAGACATGAAGGCCTGTCTGTGTTTGCTGTTCAGGTCTAGCCTGGGCGGCGGCTGGCACTCGGGCCTTTCCCTGGCCTGTTCTCTGCCAGTGACCGAAGCAGACCTGACGTAGAAGCCCCTAAGGGCCTGTAGCCAGGGCAAAGTTAAATACAGTGGCCATGATGAATGGCTCTGGGCTCAGAGAGCAATTGTGGAGCTCAGGTGTGAACACAAGATGACCTTACAGTCAAAACAGAGACACTTACAGACTAATATTGTGAAGTGTGTAGTAATAAGGTACATTTACTTCATTACACTAGTTTATTGCCTTATTCTGTATTTGTACGAGTAGATTAATAGCAAACATTTCTCAAGCTTACGCGACTAAATTTAGCAAGGATGAAAATATACTGCTACGATCTGCTAGACTATGTTTACTGTATTTAGATTGTGAAGTTACTGATGCATATACTGTACTTATATTAGGATCTTTATACTGTAATTTTATTTCTCCATTCACAGAATGTTTTAGTGATATAAGCCAAGATCTGGAGATAACCAGTGAGCACTTCAGATCGTTTGTATTCAGATCAGCCGACATCACCAACCCCTGAAACTATTCATGCTCAAAAGAATAAATGGTAGCAAAAGGCGAGACTCTTGGATAATTGGTGATCACAAAGCACCCACTTATAATTACTAATTGAAGGAGACGCCACTTTGAGAACTTGATTCATTAATTTTTTTTTTGAAATGCTTAATCCGAATTAGGGTCACGGGGCGGCTGGTGCCCATCTCAGCCGACTCTGGGAGAGGGTGGGGTACACCCTGGCCAGCTCACCAGGCCATCGCTAGGCCGACACTCACACAACCATTCACACTCACACATAGGAGTGACGTGATTTGGAACAGCCAATAAGGTTAGTGTGCATGTTTTTTGGACTGTGGGAGGAAACCGGATTACCCTGAGGAAATCCACGGAAGCACAGGGAGAACATGCAAACTCCACACAGAAACATCCATGTTGGGAATCAAACCCAGGATCTTCTTGCTGTGAGGCGAACGTGCTAACCGCTACGCCACCATGATGCCCAGTTGAGAACTTTCTTGATAAAAGTCTAAAGAAAAATTGATACGAACAAATCACTGAGTAAAGCGGAGATAAGGGTATAGGGCGCAGGATCGCTGATCCTAAGGTTGGGGGTTTGAGTCCCACTCTCCACAAGGTTGTCAATGCCCCCCCATGCAGCTAACTGGGTTATCAAAAGCCAGCCATGTCTCTCACTGTCTATGGTGTGAGGTTTATGTAAAAGAACTGTTGCCGATTTTCGAAAAGAGGAGCTGCAAAGTCGTCAGTGTGTTTCTAATCGGGAGTCGGAGTCCCCTGAGGCAGTTCGTTCACAGCAGCGTTCTGGCAATTCCTGCAGCAGCACTGGAACCCAGTCGTATCAGCTTCTGCCCGTCCGTTGGATCCTTCCGGTGGTGCCGAGAGGGGGGACTTGCTGCTTGGGTAACAGACTGTCCTCCATACTTCCTACCCCGTTTCTGCGCAACCAGCTGGGGTACCAGCCAGAGTGCAGCTCCATAGTCCTTCGAGACTGGCGGAGGCCTTCGACTACTACTAGTGGCAGTTGTAGTAGTTAATAAGTATTTGCAACAATTTAATTCAGTGACATCAGCCAAGCCTCAGGCGCATAATTGTTTTAGTATACAGGAATTCCTCACTTTGCACGATTAATGGGGACCGAGGACCCCCCCCCCACCCGTGACCGCCAATTTCTGCAAAGTAGGATCGCAGCGCACACACAGATGCGCACCTCACATAAAAACGTAAGCAGTTTTGTTGGGGGGTTTTGGGTTGTTTGTTTGTTTTTGTTTGTTTGTTTGTTTGTTTGTTTGTTTTTGCATAATTGGTCTTGTTTTGCGGCATTTTCCTTAACTTTTTCCCTATTTTGTTATTTTTTATTTTTCAATGAATATTTTTGAAAAACTCGCGATGCACTGAAGCCGCAAAAACTGAAGCACGAAGTAGCGAGGGATCGCTGTATATGACACTGAAACATAAATGAAAGCAAACTAAAACAATTTATTTTCACTTGTATTAACCATAACAGAAGCTGGTCAGGTGAGATAAATGCTGTGTATGGACCCGTTTAGAATGAACTCTGCACTACATGGAAACTGAAGTGGAGGAAGATCAGGGTATCAGGCGCCATTGGGTCCGTTGTGTGTTTTGGACCCCTGCCGGTTTGAAGTCCTATGCGAATGGTTGGACTTCCATATCATTCATTTTCTGTAATCGCTTAATCCTAATTAGGGTCGCAGGGAGGCTGGCACCTATCCCAGCAGACTCCAGGCGAGAGCAGAGTACACTCTGAACAGCTTGCCAGGCCATCGCAGGGCGGAAACATGCTGACAGCTATGCAGCTACTCTTATCGAAAGTCAGCAATGGTTCATTTGCATGAACCTCACACCATACACAGTGAGAGACATGGCCGGCCTTTGATAACCCACTTAGTTGCACTGGGGGGGACAGTGACAACCCGTGGAGAGTGGGGCTTGAACCCCAAATCTTAGCATCAGTGATACAGCGCCTTCACCACTAGGCAGCCACTGCCCACTTCAATATCATGAACTCAAATGAATTACTTCTCATTAATCAAATCAATATGAAAGAGATTTGTAATCCTGAAATGATGAACTGTCCAATGAAGTCATCTCTAATGAAAAAATATATTTAATCTGTTAATGATTATACCGAGAGAAGAGCAACTGTATGATTTCCTGCACCATTTAATTATTGGATGATATATGTGAGTATTGCATAAGGAGTTTATTCACTGAAGTGACTGTAAGATTATTTTATTTCAACTATTGGATGGTTATTGTTCGACTAACCTTGAAAAGAAAATGAAATGGCCTTCCTCAGCAGTGGATCGTGTCAAGGTCACCTAGAGGCATGTTGAGACCTGATGTCATGACAGACCAATCAGAGTGAAATGGCACTGCATAAGCATAACATAAACATTCTCAGCAAGTGTAATGCCAGAAAATACTTGAAGGTATAAAATGAGGGGTCATGATGGATCATGGGGAGGTCTAGGTGTCAGTCAGGAGCATGAGGAGGAACTTTGGGGAACGAATCAGTGCTGAAGACTGATAGATGTGTCTGAGATTTTTTTCTCCATGAACAATTTCTTTTGTTTGATTGATTATAAGCTCTTCTCTTCCTAAAGGTCATTTAAACACCTGAGAAATGAGTTTGGATCTCCTGCATCGAAATACAGGGATCCCGGCTACTTCGTGCTTCAGTGCATCGCGGGTTTTTCAAAAATATTCATTAAAAAATAAAAAAATAAGGAAATTAAGGAAAAATAGGGGAAAAGTTAAGGAAAAACGCTGCAAAACAAGGCCAATTATACAAAAAAAACCGAAACAAACAAAAACAAAAACAACCCAAAACCCCCCAACAAAACTAGTTATATTTTTATGTGAGGTGCGCATCTGAGTGTGTGCGCACACCTCTGTGTGTGTATTTATATCTTATTTACATTTTATACATTATTTTTTGAATGTTTAATTGTTATTATAAGCATTTATAGTGTTGAATATGTATATATTGATATTATATACACATATGTCTTCTTCCCTTTTTTTTTTTTTTTTTTTTTTTTACTTGGGAGTCGCCACAGCGAATCATCTGATTCGTACATTTTGATTTGGCAGAGGTTTTTACGTCGGATGCCCTTCCTGTCACAACCCTTTTAGCAAGGGACAGAAACACGCTGACGACTTTGCAGCTACTCTTTACGAAAGTCAGCAATGGCTCTTTTACATGCCTCTCACCATAGACAGTGACAGACATGGCCCGCCTTTGATAACCCAGTTAGCTGCACTGGGGGGGACAGTGACAACCTTGTGGATACACATATACACGTAGGTATATCAGGGGGGGTCGATCCTACTTCACGGAAATCGACATCGGGGGGGTCTCGGTCCCCATTAACCGCGGAAAGTGAGGTATCCCTGTACAAGAAAAACAAACTAAAATGTGTTTTTACATGAGATTTTTTTTTTAAACCGTGACAGTGATGGTGTCAAATATTATAAAAAACCGTGACAAACCGTCAGCATCTGGCATTTTGATTCCAATGATATGAATAAGTAATTTGTTGAACTTTATATGTGATTTTCTCCAAATTTGCATGCTTAAAAAATTTGAAAATCTCTGGCACTAATAACTTCCAACCAATACCCACTTTGCTGTGAGGGGGGTCACATGTTTATTAATTTCCACATATAGAGGACCAATCCGATTGCACCGCTCCGGTGTAGTTTATATTTGTTATCTTGTTACTATAAGATTTTTATCCAGCTTTGTGACCCGCTGAGATATTAAAATGAGCACATTGGCGCGAACCTGTGATATGCAGAACTAGTTTCTGTTACTGTAGAGCAGAGGTCCCCAACCATCGGTCCGCGGCTCAATTGGTACCGGTCCCAGAAGAAATAATTCATTATTTCCGTTTAATTTATCTGAGTCTGAACGATCTTTATTTTTGAAAAATGACCGGATTGTCTCGGGTACATGTTGGTAATTTGAGCGCTAAAATGTCATGACAAGGGGACGACACATGAACAGAGTTGAGTTGGACATGTTTCAAACAATAGCAGGGATTTTGGGGAGACTGGACCTGAACCTTCATTCTCCCAGCTGGTGCACCATCACTTGTGGGTTGTTTTTTTTTTTTTTTTTAGAAAAGTTCAAGCTCTACTTCCCAACCAACTTTATTTCAGCTATCGAAAAATAACATTAATGGAGTGCTTATTATTATTATTATATTAAATAAATTATATTTACAATATAAGCATGACAACGCCCCCTGGTAAAATTGTCAAGCGTTGACCGGTCCGCGATGATAAAAAGTATGGGGATCCCTGCTGTACAGGAAAATTTAGTACATTCGGATTTTAGGCATAATTGTTTTCTCCATTATGTATAACATCAACGGCATGGTGGCGCAGCAAGAAGGTTCTGGGTTTGATTCCTAGCTTGGGCGTTTCTCTGTGGAGTTTGCATGTTCTCTCTGTGCTTGTGTGGGTTTCCTCCGGGTACTCCGGTTTCCTCCCACAGTCCAAAAACATGCACAGTAGGATAATTGGCTGTTCCAAATGGTTGTGTGAGTGTCAGCCCTGCGATGGCCTGGCGAGCTGTCCAGGGTGTACCCCGCCCTCGCCCAGACTTGTGTGACCTGGGCTCCAGCCTCCCCGCGACCCTAATTACGATTAAGGTAGAGATAAGGTAAAGTCTGTTGGGCTTTTTACACCCGAGCCTAGTGGCTCATCGAGCCGGTGCTTATTCCCGGTTTCCGTAGCGTGAAGTGACCAGGAGGTCAACTCCTCCTGGATGGGACGCTAGTCCAGCGGAGGGTTACCTTCCCAGTATATTTTTACTGGTACCCATTTATACTGCTGGGTGAACAGAGGCACATTAGTGGTTGAGACCTTGCACAGTCAGTGGGTCTCACTGGGATTCGAACACACAACCTCCCGGCACAGTACCCTAACCACTACGCCACCGGCCCCTAATTACAATTACGTGGTTCAGAAAATGAATGAATGTATAACATCCTTCATTTTAGTCTGAATCCTTCGGCTACTCTGTACAGTGTACCAGTTGTTTGTTTATCACCACCTCAGACAAACATACAGCAGAATCCGCCTTCAAAAACATTCTTCAGACGTATAGACAAGACATCGAACATGACAGCGAGAGCGGGAGCTTATCATTGAAGCTCCCTTGTGTAAGAACGACTCAGGATTGCTGTGATCAGCGCGATGAACCCTTCCTGCTAAAGCCAGAGAAGAAAGAGAAGGTTTTTGGGTTTAGTTCCAACAAATGAGCCGGCTGTTCTTCATTGGTTTCACGGATCAAGGATGAGAAACGAGGCCCAGTTGCAACGTGAGCTTTACACATCTCCACCGGCTGCCGTTTCATGGTTCCGTGCTGCCTGAGCAAAAGAGGCATAGACGGGAACACACGAACAGCACCGGGCGCGTCTGCTTCCCCTGCTCCCAGATTAGAGTTTCATCTTCTAAATGTCTTATTATTCGCTGTGCCGTCTCGATCCCCTTCTTTAATTAGCACCTGCTCTTTTTTTTTTTTTTGTGCTCCCAACCGATGCTACATTCAACCTGTGACTAAAAGAAGACAGAGGGAAAGGACGGAGGGATGGAGATGAGAAGGGACTCGGAACGCCGGAGCGGAAAGGAGGATGAAGGCAATTGTCACGTCTGATCTGCAGCGAGATCCAGAGACACGCGATGTGGAAGCACACACTCTCTGTGGTGCGTAGGCCTTTGAAAGAAGAAAGTGCGAGAGAGAACTGAGAGAAAAAGGAACAAGATGAAATAAAAGATGCACTCACCCCCCTCCCCCCACCCAGCCCCATGAACGCGGCTGTTTGATTGTGACCCATATTTGTCCCGGCGAATTAATACAAACGAGCAACACTGACTTTTCTCCGCGCACGTTTGATTTGTTTAAGCCGTCACCTGCGTTTCCAACATTTCTAACGCGCGAGTTTGACAAGGCGCCATCTAAAACACGCCACATTAACAAATTCAGAGAGAAAGTGCAACAGAAAATATACAAGCTAAAAAAATAACGCGCGTCAAGGTAAAGTATACGTATTAACCCGCGCGTACGCGAAACGTTAATTAAGAACGGTTTTAAGATTAAAAACTTCATATTATCGTACTAGCGTCATGGGGAGTCTAAAGCCAATTTCAGCCCACTCTGGGTGAAGGCGGGGTGCACCCTGAGCAATTCGCCAGTCCGTCGCAGGGCAACAGACATACGTATCACATTCACACTTGGGGTGATATGGAATAGCTGTTTAGTTTACCGTGCATGTCTTTGGACTGTGGGAGGAAACCACAGGACCCGGAGGAAACCCACACAAGGGAATGAGTAAATCTGAGCACAGTGGGCGGGATTTCAAACCCACAACCTTATGATCAGAAGGAGGGGGCAGTGGTGGTCTAGTGGT
>CM045750.1:21486918-21529418 GCA_024760905.1 Plotosus lineatus | reverse complement strand
CCAAGCCACATACTTTCCACATGCAAGTGCAAAGGCCTCTGTAGTGCAGTGGTGACTTAGTTTTTATTGTGATGGGTTACTAATCCGAAAGTCAGCGGTTCAATCCGCACTGTAACCACTGTTGGGCTCTTGAGCGAGGCCCTTAACCCTCAATTGCATAAAAATTTAAATTAGAAGTCACTCTGGATAAGAGCGTCTGCCAAATGCTATAAATGTAGTCTGGTTTCCTCGGACAGTCCTGGTTTACATTCTGAACTATGGCAGAATTAGAGCAGGATTTCCCAAAGGCTCATGAACATGCAGTACTGTAAGTTTTATACATACGAAAAGGAATGGCATCGAACAAAAATAACTTATTTACTTATAAATAATGACATTAAATTAAAGATCTACATAAAAATAAATAAAACACAGTGAAAAAAAAAATCTATAAAGCACAGTCAAAAAAAAAAAAAAAAAAGAAACCAATTCAATATTAGATGTGATTATGACGTTCTGTTTAAAAATAGAATGACATCAGATCCACTTTGTGCAGTTTTACAAGTACAGTACCTACCGGATCTCTTACAGAACCAGACGCAGTTCTTATGAAAATGTTGACGGTCATGCTCAATTATTTATCTGAATATAAATCGCAGCAGTTTTCATTATATATTTGTCTGAAAAGTCATTCATGTGCACAAGTTGTAACCAGTTACTTTTAAATAAAATAATAACATATCCAATAGGTAAGGATAAAATAAATAAAGCATATATTTGTGTGTGTGTGTGTGTGTGTGTGTGTGAGACTCAAGTCATAACCCTTGACTATCAGAGTTATTTTGTTCATTGCTGAATTTATAGCAGCTTGACCTTCACACTCAAATTGACAGGTGAAGGATAAACAATCAGAGTTGGATCCAGTGCATTGTGTTGGTTAACAAGTTCTGTAAGTAAACAATGATTCACTCATTCATTCATTTTCTAAGATGCTTAATCCCAATTAGGGTTGCGGGCTGCCTCCCATCTCAGTCGAATCTGAGCGAGGGAGGGATATACTATGGATAACTCGCCAGGCCATCACAGAGCCAACACTCACACCTATGGGCAATTTGGTACAGCATACTGTGCATCATGTTTCTGGACTGTGGAAGGAAACCATAGTATCTAGAGGAAACCCACACAAGCACAGGGAGAACATGCAAACTCCACAGAGAAACACCAACCCTGGGAATCAAGGTGCTCTTGCTATGAGGCGGACGTGCGAACCACTTCACCACTGTCTGTCTGTCTGTCTTCCTTTCGGCTTTTTTCCCTTTTACTCGGGAGTTGCCACAGTGAATCATCTGATTCGCACGTTTGATTTGGCAGAGGTTTTTACGTCAGATGCCCTTCCTGTCACAACCCTTTTTAGCAAGGGACAGAAACACGCTGACGACTTTGCAGCTACTCTTTACGAAAGTCAGCAATGGTTCTTTTACATGCCTCTCATCATAGACAGTGACAGACATGCCCGCCTTTGATAACCCAGTTAGCTGCAGGGGGGGGGGGGGAAAGACACAGTGACAACCCTGTGGCAAGTGGGACTCGAACCCCCAACCTTTGGATCAGCGATCCAGCGCCCTATACCACTAGACCACCACTGTGTCACCCAGATTTAGTTTGTACTTCATGAAAATACTGACATCTGTAAATAATCAAACAGGCCAAAAATGATTGACAATAAACGACTTACAATGGATTGCATTCTATGAGATTTTTATATTTTTTAATGAATTGATATAAAATATAAATAGAGTTGAAACATGGTGGCGGATGCATCATGTGAACTGGACTTGGGTTTTTTTGACAGCTCTGCAGGTGCAGTCTTGATTGTGCCGCATACTGATATCTGGTCATATAATTTAGTGCAAAATTACACAAAAACAACCCGTCCAATTTGTATGTGTAAACACAGTAATTTTACAGACACTAATGACTTTCCATCAGTTTTGATATTAAGGACTATTTAGTGCCTATTAATAATTTTAAATCCATTTCAGCCTTCAGAATGTAAAACAACAGAATTCGAACAAACATTTCACCCAGTAGAACGACAATGATATGCAATGCATTTGTAAACATGAACTTATAAACAATGTCGATTAAATAAAATGATCTTACTTTCTGGCGTACATCAACAGTGCAAAACTGACCAAAATAACCAGCAGGTAAACGTTGGTCGCTTCGTTCCAGGCTTCATGCACAGAATAATCCAGAGATTCCTCATTAGCCATCACTCCGAATCCGCCCATTACAGGGTAAAACACAAGGATTAACTAGTGCGATTAAATAGGAACTATAAACACACGGAAAACGCAAATAAACAAAGCAAAAACCAGAATTAATTTCCGGAGTGTGTGCGTTGTAGGAACATCAACTTCCGGGTCCCTCACGTCAGCTTTTATTTTGTCAAAATTAAAGCATAACTGTTGTCACTGTTGGTGATATGGGTTCAGAGGCGAAAGATTCATTTGTAAATTTGTATTGTAAAAGGTAATAAATAAATAAATAAATAAATAAAGTAAATGGTATAGTTTATCAAGAAAGTGTAGTAAAATAAGGATTTTTAAACTTTTTATATTTTTATTGCACCTTTTTATAATTTTACTACACCCATGTTTTTGCACAAATTAATGTTCATTTATCCATATAACCATTTGAATTCCACTGAAATTATGAGAACGTTGTTTAATATATCTTTTAAATATCGCCAATGTTTTTTTAAAAACACAATTGGTGTTATCTTTCTATCGTTTTCTTTATCATTGGTTTAAGATATATTAAATATATTTCTCGTTGACCGGTTACTTTTATTTTGCTTTCTCTTTTTTGCAAGTATTTGTTGAACGGAAGTTAAAAATATATTGTCAGAGATGTCATGTGCTTTAACGTTCCGAATGTACGATTGGTTCAAACTCACGGGGTGTGGCAAATTTCATTGTTTTGATTGGATGTGCTTTCGTGCCGCGACAAGGAGCATACAGTTTTACTGTGCCGTTGTTTGGTTTAGTTTTTGGAGTTTGTGTCTCGCGAACTTCAGCACTCGTGGTTTATATTAAACTAAATACATAGTTGAGGAAATGCTGTGCCGCGGTATCATGAGGGCTGTTCGCCCTTCGACTGTCGGCTGGTTGGTGAGGATTGTATGAACTCATTTTGAGCATAAAGTCAGAGTTAGAATGACATGATAATTAAGGACATAATCATCTAAGAATAGTGACTATTACGTCATTAGATTTCTTACCAATTCTCTGTTTCTACATTGGCGTGTTATTTATATTTGGTGTTATCCTTGAAGTTGTATTCATACATAGTTTTAGACCTGATTTCTTTGAAGATGTTCAGGTGGCCAATTTGTATTGTGATGACGTCATCCTGATCTGATTTTGTTTTTGTTTTTTTTTAAATCTGTAATCCACCCTGTACGTATATTTGCAGTCACATTGTTTATGTGTAATTATTTTATCATGCTTTATTTGTTTCTCTTTCCTGCACTTTTTTTTTGGCTGGGATTGAATGTTTTAGTTCCCATTTTGTCTCCCAGGATAGATAAATAAAGGGATGTAGGTACAGTAGTTATATTTATGGGGAAAATAATAGAACAAACCATCCAGGTTTATGAAATGTTATTTAAAGAATAAAAGAAGGGAATGCTGGGGAACATTGTTTCCTTTCCATTGTTTCCATCAGTGTGTTTTCTGCCCTGCGATGGTCTGGCGAGCTGTTCAGGGTGTACTCTGCCCTCGCCCAGAGTTGGCCGAGATGGGTGTCGGCCTCCCCGTGACCCTAATTAAGATTAAGCAGTTCAGAAAATGAATGAATGTATAAACTGTTTTTCTGTCATGGCTGTTGAGGAAACCGGAGCCAATCCCATCTGATTTTTGGGGAAAGGTGGGGAACACCCTGAACCTGAGATCTCCATTCGAATGCAGGGTACCTTATGTGGGTGATCTAGAGTAACCGCATGTGTTTGGACTCTGGAAGGAAACTGGTGTCCCTGCAGGAAACCCACAGAAGCACCGAGAGAACATGCAATGTCTCCACAGAAACTTCCTGCTTGGCTGTGAGGTTTCCCTGGACTGGTCTTGCTGTGAAGTGACAATGCTGACCATTACATTAGTGATTCACTCACCAAGTTTCATTAACAGGTCTCATAATAGTCATCATAATAATAGCATTCAGGCTATACAAATTCAACTCACATTTGACCCGAATTTGGCTGAGAAATGTCCAGCGTCAGGCCTGAATACGAACAGTGCGAGAAATTAACTAGCCTTGGAGTGTAAACATAATTGATAAACAGATATGTGGAGTCTGGGAGGACAGCCATAACCTTCAGACACCTTCAGACACCACAAACAAATTTTGAAACTTTTAGCAGTACCTATCTCTAACCTTAACCCACTGCGCGTAGATCTGACATGCTGGGTGTAATCAAAGCCAAAAATATTGAGTCGTCTGATCTTAACGTTAGTTTGTTATGATGATGTAAGGCCAAATAATTGAGACTTTAAAATGAAAACTATGAACATCTTCTGGGGCTGTTGTGGCCTATTGGATAGAGAAATGGGTTTGGGACCTAAAAATGATTGGTTCAATTCCCGAACTAGAAGGAAAAAATGTGTGGTGGTGGGTGGAGTGAGCTTAATCCTAATTGGGGTCACAGGGAGCCTGGCGTCCATCCTAGCCGACTCCAGGTGAGGGCAGAGTACACCCTGGATGGCTCGCCAGGCCATCGCAGGGTGGACACATGCTGACGACTGTGCAGCTACTCTTGTCGAAAGTCAACAAAGTTTTACATGAACCTCCCACCATAGACAGTGAGAGACCTTGGATAACCCAGTTAGCAGCACTGGGGGAACAGTGACAACCTGCTGACAGTGGGACTTGAACCCACAACCTTGGGATCAGTGATCCTAAAGGCAAAGTGGATGTTGTTAAATAATCCCAGAGACAGAATGTCAAGTCAGTATCCGCCAAGCCTGAGGTTAATAACTGTGAGTATAAACTACACAGGAACATTAAAAAGCAAACTAAACAGGATGTATTATGGTATGGCGCAGTCTGTCCACCAACTTTAACCAAAAACTGTCACCTTTTTGCAGTACTGTATCTTTTTGCTACCTTGGTAGAATTCAAAGAAACAATGAACAGTAACATACCAGTCAAAGGTCAAAATATGACATAAATATTTAACCAAGATGTTTCTGTTAGGTGGCACAGTGGTGTAGTGGTTAGCACATCCGCCTCACAGCAAGAAGGTCCTGGGTTCGATTCCCAGCCTGGGTGTTTCTGTGTGGTGTTTGCATGTTCTCCTTGTGCTTGTGTGGGTTTCTTCCGAAAGTCAAAAACATGCACAGTAGGTGAATTGGCTGGTCCATATCACCCGTAGGTATGAGTATGAACGGTTGTGTGAGTGTTGGTCCAGCGATGGCCTGGTGAGCTGTCCAGGGTGCACCCCGCCTTCACCTAGAGTCAGCTGATATGGGCGTCAGCCTCTCCAAAACCGTAATTAGGATTAAGCGGTTCAGAAGATAAATGGCTGAATGAATGTTTATGTAAATAATGTCCCGGATGGGTGGGGATATTATGCACCACGAGTGCTTTTGTTTATACAGCGATCCCTCGCTACTTCATGCTTCAGTTTCTGCAGCTTCAGTGCATCGTGGGTTGCTCAAAAATATTCATCGAAAAATTTAAAAATAGGGGGAAAAAGTGAAGGAAAATGCCACAAAACAAGGCCAATTGTGCAAAAAAAAATAAAAATCCAACAAAACTACTTACATTTTTATGTGAGGCGCACATCTGTGTGTGTGTGTGTGTGTGTGTGTGTGTGTGTGTGTGTGTGTGTATTTATATTTTATTTCCATCTTATGCATTAATTGTTATTATAAGCATTTATAGCGTTGACTATGTATTTATTGATATTATATACACATATACATGTACGTATACTTCAGTGAGCGGGGTCGATCCTACTTCGTTTAAATTGGCGGTCACGGGGAGGTGTCTCTGTCCCCATTAACCGCGGAAAGTGAGGGGCCCCTGTATATTTTATAAGAATGAGGGGTTAGATGAGCTTTGTACACTCCGCTAGTAGAGCATAAACACGTGTTTATAAAATCCATTCAAGGTTCAAGTACGTACTACATGGAAACATGCAGATAAGCGCGGTACAATAAAATGTTTCTATTTTATTTTGGGATATTTTAATCATGAGCTGCAGCTCAGGTGATCCTCAAGCACTTAATTCTTTTTGTAGAATAATTAAGATCTCTTGGACAAAACAAAAAAGGTCTGTATTTCAGAAAAAAAAATATGGAACTTCTTCAATATCAGAATGCTGATTTAAAACCTTTTATTTAAAAGTTTATATTTTGTTTGTTTAATGCTCTGGTTTCTCTTTTGCACCTCGACGAAGCCCGTCTAGAAACCTTTCTGTACGTGGCCATTTAATTAACAATCAAATATTTTTCCTGCTTTACAAACTCGGACGTAAACACACGTAAACACAGACGTAAATATGGGTTTCTCATGCTGATGTGCTTTGATTATAACAACCAGTAAACTGTGGTGTGTTCAAATCACTGCAGTCCGATTTTACACTGAAGAGCCACAGGACAGCAGTCGGTGTCCACCACTGCAGCAGTAGCGGCAACAGCAGGGAAGAGGAGAAAATCAGCCGCTATCCGGTGCCGTATAAGAAAAGCCTGCCCTATGACATCGTGGAGCTGATGGAGGAGGTCGAGATGAAGGTATGGTACCCAGTCTTTCTCTCCTTCCCCACCATTTATGTGTAGAAAGCTCGTGGAACAGTCCCGTACATTATGATGATGAAATGCTTTCTCAGGGTGGCTTCCTGCCAAACGTCTTCAAGGCCCTTGCTCACCGACCCGCCGAGTTCCGTGCTTTCTTCGCTTATTATAATTTACTCATGAACAAAGAGACTGGTATGAGACTGAGCTATCACACATGACAGATTATGATTTTAATAGTTCAGTGACTTGTATTTAGTAGACCGCGTCTCTGTTTCTGTTTTATTCTTTGAACAGGAGGTTTGTCAAAAGCAGATCGGGAATTGATCGTGGTGGCAACCAGCGCCCATAATAACTGCCTGTACTGCGTCGTATCGCACAGTGCACTACACCGTATCTACTCCAAGAAACCTGTGCTCGCTGATCAGGTGGGTGTGTTATTACTTCAGTCCTTCATGCTAATCATTGCTGGTCTTATACTCGATGCCTTGGTCATGGTCTTGTTGGCGCCATATAAACGTGTGAACCTTAGTGTTTACTCGTAGGAGATTCACTTCCATCCTTTAATGAGCTCAATGAAACCAGGAAGAACAATTTCAGCACGAGCTTGTGAATGAATATTTTAAGAATGAGATGACAAACAACAGACATGAAAATATTATTGCTAGGGAAGATGGAAATACAAATTCTTATCATAAATGAGTTAAGGATATGAGCTTAGTTAAACATTATCAGACACTCTCTAAATGACAGTTATTTACCAAAGGGAAGTATCAAGGTGGGTATTACTGAATATTTCCTGCAACACAACGTTCAGGGAACTGTTTAGTGATGTGAACTAAGCCTGAGGTCATTTATTTTCCGAACCACTTAATCCTGGCGTCCATCTCAGCCGAATCGGGGCAAGGGCAGAGTACACCCCGGACAGGACAGAAATACGCTGACGGTTATGCAGCGACTCTTGACAAAAGTCATCAATGGTTCTTTTACATGAATCTCTCACTGTAGACAGTGAGAGACATGGCCGGCCTTTGATAATCCAGTGAGCTGCACTGGGGAGACGGACATCAGTGGAAGCCCAGTGATAGTGAGGCTTGAATCCCAGACCTTGGGATCAGTACTGTAATCCAGCACCTTACCAACGGGCTACGACCTGAAGTGAATACAAGGATTCCTCACTTTTCAAGGTTAATTGGGACCGAGATCCCCACGCGACCATCAAAATCTGCGAAGTAGGATCACCCCTCACCACCACCACCACCCCCGTGTGGCGTATACATACATGTATATGTGTATATAATATGAATAAATACATATTCAACGCTATAAATGTTTATAATAACAATTAAACATTCAAAAAATAACATAAGATGTAAATAAAATATTAATACACATACAGATGGTATTGCATGAGAAGACGAAGACACACATACCTGCAGGTGCGCGTGCACACACAGATGCAACAATGTAAGTAGTTTTGATGGGAGATTTTGGGTTGTTTTTTATTTTGTGTTTGTTTAGGTCAGTGGTTCTCAAATAGTGGGGCGTGCCCCCCTGGGGGGGGGGGGGTGACCCCAGGGAACATGCTTTTTTTTTTTGCCTTATTCTACGTCTTCCTCTACATGGCTTCCTCACTGTTAGTGTGCCCAGAGGTAAAATAAGAAGTGAAGTTAATAAACTCACCATGGAAATTTTTAATAGGGACGGAGAGAGACGGAGACGGTGAGGGAAACGAAAGTCTCCCGAAAGTTAAGTCGAGGAGGTATGATCAAGCGGATGTAGCGCTCGGCTTCACTGTGCTGCGGTGAGAAACGAGCAAAGGCCGCTGTGTTTACTGTGTCTAAAAACATTGGCAGCGGACAGCATGAACCCAAATAAATTCAGGTGTCACTTAGACATCACACCCCTATCATGTGATGAGCCGTGTGAGTTTTTTCAGCGAAAACGTGCCGAGTATTGCTAACAACCATCCCGCTTTGTGAATGCTACTCCAGCAAACCAGCGAGCTGTTAGCATCAGATAAGGTGGAGTACCAAACTGCTCAGTGCTGAAAACCCCACAGCACAGCAGAGGAACTGATCCGACCTGCAGCACACACGGTCTCTGTCATGCTGGATGATGTCGCTGCTGTGAAAATAAGTCCAGGTCCCAGTTCAGCATTGAGCAGGAGCTGAGAGTTCAGCATCGTGCTTTAAACGCGGCTTTGAAAAGCTGTGCACTGCAAAACGTGCTCATTATAGCCATTAATCTGGACTTCATCATTTTGACAATAATAATAATAATCATAATAAAAATAATACAAATTGTTTTATTCATTTTTGTTTTGTAGGTTAAAGTGTTTTATATATTGTGCTCCCGAGTTAATATTCCTGATCAATTTGAATTTATTGATTTTATTTAATTTTATTTTTCAGTATCAAACGGTTCAAATTGTTGGTCAAAAAATGTTTACAGTTTAAATAAGGATACTTTTTTATTTCAGGCAAATTGATGCACTTTAAATCTTTTTGTTTAAAGACTAAAAAAAATTGTTAATAAAGTTATTCTTTGTTGGAAGTTGATCTATATTTCTTCATTTTTATTTATTTATTTTTTTTTTTGTATTCCATAATGGTAAGGATTTATGTTAATAAGGATATAGTGTTATGCAGAGGATTACTTATAACAATTTTTAGACAAATAACACCATTTACATTGTGGGGAGCATAACTTTGAATGATTTTAAAAATATTTAGCCCTGCGATGGCCTGGCGAGCTGTCCAGGGTGTACTCTGCCCTAGCCCAGAGTAGGCTGAGATGGACGCCAGCCTCCCCGCAACCCTAATTAGGATTAAGCGGTTCAGAAAATGAATGAATGATAAAATTACTTGTGTATGGAGTGATGGCAAATGCCATGTATTGGTCAGATATTTCATCTCCTTGATTTGTCATGAAATATTAAAGCAACTGAATCATGAATCTGTTCTTCATTCAACTATATTTGGGGCTGTGACAATAGATATGATTCTTGTTAACACTAGCAGTGGCAGTTGTTTATGGTTTTATTATATTATACTAAAAATCCAGTTTATGTAATGTGTTCATTTTCACACTATAAAACATGTTAATCAGTCACAAGGGCACATTTAACCATTCCAGCAGAGTTGTCAGTCATTTACAGAAGTGAAAGTGTTGGAATGTTTTTGATTTTAATGTACACATGATGTTCGAGGGTTGAGATTAAAATATAAACACGGGAAGATGGATCATTACATTTGTAGCATTTTGGAAGATGCCCTTGTCTGTTCATCTTTGTATCTGAACTCCAAATGTCATCATTTTAGTCATGATAAAAGAGGTGGCTTTGGATTTACAGTAATTTCAGAGACGAGTAATACACACTGTCGTCCCACAGGTGGCAGTGAATTATAAAGTGGCAGAGCTGACTGTAAGGGAGCGGGCCATGCTGGACTTTGCCTTGATTGTGTGTCGCAGCGAGACAGTGACAGATGAGCACATCAGCTCACTGGAAGCTCATGGATTTGATCGTGAGGACATCTGGGACATCGCTGCCATCACCGCTTTCTTTGCCCTCTCCAACCGTATGGCCCACCTTACTGACATGAGACCCAACACGGAGTTCTATAACCTGGGCAGAGTGCCTCGAGACAAAAATCCAAAGGGCACAGAGAACAGCAGCTCGTAGATCAGAGTAAGTGGTGGGGATGAATATTATTATCCTCACCATACCTGAAGATTCTAATATTAAATGGCACGTCATCGCCAAGCTAGCAGTGCCATATTTGAAAGGGGTTGAACGCTGTGTTTTATTGAACTTGTACGATCAATAAAATGAATTATGCAATAGTATGTTTGGTAAAATCTAAAAATGAATTTGTGGGCGGAACTGATCGATGATATGGATGCATCAGAGATGCTGGGGATGTCTCACAAAACCATATGATATTCATTTAATGTGGCGACGGTATTATGAAAAACATTAGTTTCAGAGCACATCAGTTCAACACACACAACCCAGGCTAAAACCTTTTCTTACTAATTTCGCTCAGTTTATTGGCAATTAGGGCATTTCGCTAATGTGCTCTGAAATAAGCACCCACTCTGAGGTATGCAGTATATCCCATTTAAAGCCACCTGTTTATTTCCTGTTGGAAAAGAAGCTTCGGGCACTTTCCTTTTGTATTGAGACACTCCAGAAATGGTCTTTTCTATAGTTTTCTGGCCTTGCAATCACCCTGTGAGGGACAGATCCTTTCTGATCTCAAAATCTATTTAGGCTTGGGCTTGATTCATTCTTGGATTGGAGACTGCCTGGGAAAACCAAGTGCTGTGGACGGTTGAGGAAAAGGTCTGGCAACATACAGTCATAGCCAAAGGTTTTGGCAGTGATGCAAATTTTATGTTTTCGCCAATTTTGTTGCTTGGTTTTGTGAGCCCACCCCTCCACCCACCCCATGTTTTTATGGTGTGCCCGGGAACAATTGCACGCATTTTACATGTTTTCGATCAATCAATCTGGGTGCCGTGCCAGAATTCTGACGTAGGCAGCAGCCATAATAGCCTTTGTCTTGGCTGTATATGAAGGGCAAAAAAATCTGCAGTAGAGGCCCAAAGTTCTTTCTGCAGGGTGTTTTTATTGAGACACCATCTCTAGCTAGCTGGCCGTTGACTTGAAAGAGTTCATCTGCTCTTTGATAGGTCTTGTTTTTATTCCTACTGGGTTGCTAGCTACCCTACTCACCAAATTTGGAACCTGGTGGGGGAGCCGGTTTAGTCGCCGACCACTTGACCATGCAACAAGTTGTACTGGCTTACATGTTACCAGTAACAGGGCAAGACCTGACCTGACAGACATTTTTTAGATGTTTCAGAGAATTTTATCGGCAAATACATTTATTTTTTGCCAAGGGTCAATATTTACAATGTTGACCCTTCTTCAAAACTTCAGTAATTCACTCCGGCATGCTGGATCTCAGATTCTGGACTACATCCTGACTTATTGCGGTCCGTTCTTGCCTCATCAGTGCTCGAAGTTGCTCACAATTTGTGGGCTTCTGCTTGTTCACCCGCTTTTTGAGGATGGACCACAGGTTCTCGATTGGATTAAGATCTGGGGCGTTTCCTATTCATGGTTCCAAAACATTAATGTCATGATCTTTGAGTCACTTCGTGATCACTTTTGCCTCATGACATGGTGCTCCATCAGGCTGAAAAAATGCACAAATCCTCACCAAAGTGCTCCTGGATTGTTGGGAGGAGTTACTCTTGAGGGTGTTTTGATACCATTATTTATTCATGGCAGTGTTTTTGGGCAGGATTGTGAATCCGCCCACTCCCTTGGATGAGAAGCAACCCCAAACATAGATGGTCTCAGGATGTTTAACTGTTGGCATGGCACAGGACTCATGATAGCGTTCACCTTTTCTTATTCCGACAGCCGCGTTTCCAGACGTCCCAAATAATCGAAAGGGGGTTTCATCAGAGAAAATAACTTTGCACCAGTGTTCTGCTTGCCACTCACTATACTTCCTCCAGAATTTCTGTCTGTCCTTGATGGTTTTTTTGGAGAGAAGTGGCTTCTTCGTCGCCCTTCTTGATACCAGGCCTTTGTTTAAAAGTCTTCGCCTCACTGTGCGTGCAGATGCAGTCACACCTGCCTGCTGCCAATCGTGAGCAAGCACTGCACTGCACTTTCACGTGTAATATTGTTAGCAACAATTTAATTGCATGTGAGGTCATTTTGATGCAATGTTTGCTGCATGGGTTTCTTTGGTGGTAACCGTTGCTGACAAAAGAAGATAATGATTTCAAGCATGTCTCTGATTTTTTTTTTTATAGCAATTTTTCCGCTTCTAAAATCAAACGAAAATGGTAGTGTGACTTCAACTGACTCATACTCGCTCACACTGCCTTCTGTGCTGATATGATACTGAAATGATGTGAGCTAATCATTTTGCACCAGGACCAAATACAGTCGGCCCCCTACTTATGAAATTAATCCGTTCCAGCCCCTTTTTCGTAACTCGGTAGTTTCATCAGTAGGGGTCGCATTTTACATGTTAAACGCCTGATTCGTTCCAAGGCTCCCAAGACTACCCCATAAACCCTTTAAAAATGATAAAAGTACACCAATTTTGTATGAAATATGTGTTAAAAGTAAACGAAAATTATTTATTAAACCATTTGAACATTTTATTAACATATTAAACCATTTATTAACATATTTATTAATTAAACCATTATTAAACATTTTTATTAACACACACACACACACACCCCTATCTCTCTCTCACACACACACACACACACAGATACACAATACAGTACGCATTAAATGTGTATTGTATACACAATAAATACGCTGCGGGCCCACAAGACGTGGGAAAGCGCATTCCCTGCTTGACAGATCGGAGGTCCAAACTCAACTTTAACTTGATTCCTTGAGGGATCGGAATTCCAGATGAGCTCACATGCACCACATTTATTAAACATTTACTGAATTAAACAACTTGAAAAACTAAACTAAAGAGTTAAGCCTCCTTCTCTCTCTCTCTCTCTCTCTCTCTCTCTCTCTCTGTCTCACTCTCTTTCTCTCACACACACACACACACACACACACGGACGGGATGTTTTATTTAAAGCGGAATTACAGTACCTGTTTGAAAGATCAGAGGTCCTCACTGTATTTCCGCTTTAAGGTCTCCTTCTGGTTCAATATTGTCCCGATTGTAGAGAGGTTTCGGCGATAACAAAATACTGTATAACGCTGCATGATAAATCTCAAAACAAACCAACAGTGAACTCTCCTTCACGTGTGTGACAAACAAGAAGTTTGGGTAAGGTCCAGCTGCGTCATCCCTCCTAGCCAATGGGAGGCCAGCGGGGCGGGATGTTGGGAGACAGCCAATGAGAGAGCAACTCCGCATCATGTGAAATTTTGATTGGCGCATTTGAATTTTGAATGGCACTTTTTGTAAGAGTAGGTTCTTTTCGTATCCTGGGGACAAAAACTTAGGAAAATGTTTTTAGTAACCTGGGATTTTCGTATCCAGGGGTTTTCGTAAGTCGGGGGCAGTTAAAATGGCCTATTTGTGATGGTCATTTTTTTTAATGCCTAAGAAGCTTTTTGCGATTCATTAAAATGCTTGTGATCCTCTGTATAATAGTTCAGAATCAATGTGAATCACCACCACAAAATTGAAGCAACAAAATTTTCGTCACTGCCAAAGCTATTGGCCGTCTCACACATATTATGTGAGAATATTCACCAGGAGCCAGATTCGACTGAAGGCACATCATAGTCTCCCATCTAAATCAAACGAGATTATTTCTATACAAGAGCACCTAAGAACAAAACGTCCACCAAGCCCAGCAATGACCCCATATGAACCAAAATGTCAAAACTCATCCAAACTCGTACTGTTGAAGAAAAAAAAATCCTGGATCCAGAATTCGATTCAGATTTTTTCAAAATCTAAACAAAAAATAAAAACAAACCACAGGTAAAGTATAACCTCCTTAGCAGAGGTAAAAATATCGACACTATTTATTTAAAATGACTTGTCCGAGAATTCCCTGCCACAGGAACAGCAGACAGTATGTATATGTTATCATGAGCATACTGTATGACTAAATTGTAAGTTTCATAACCACAAGCCATATACATGGGTCAAAGCAATAAGCTTTTATTTAAAAGAGATATGAATTATTAATGTTATACATATGTGAGAACTGTGTGTATATCACAAAGCCACTCCCCATGTCTGTGTAATATGGGTATCTGATATTTGGAGCGATTGAAGAACATCTCTTAACAATATTATTGAACAGAAATAGCTCTTAAAATCTCTTTATTCTCTCTTATTCCTGCTGTGCAAGGAGTTCTGGTTGCTGTCAGGTTTTAGGTAATCTAACCTAATCAGATAATATAACAGGATTCAAGTGTTTGAAGCTAAATCTTTGTAATCCTACTGGTAAAGGAGTACATGGGGGGTTTTTTTCTTTCTTTTTTCAACCTTGTTCACATGTATTTTTCACAAAAATTATTTTGCTTGCACTCAGCAGATTTTAGATTTTGACAGAAAAATTTGTAAACTTTAAAAGTTGAGAGAGAGAGAATATTAATACTATTTTTTTGTTTGTTTGTTCACAACAGAAGATGAAGGACTGGCTTTAAGAAACTTGATGTTTATTCTCAGAAGAGAATCTGATCTGTACTGGATTCAACAAATACTCTAAACTAATACTGTTTATGTGATATTCAATTAAAATGTTACAATTTCCCAGTATCCTTTGCACTGTTTGATTGGGTTGGTTGGATGAAGTATGATATCAGTAGAGGGAGACATCTAACAATGTTAGTGTTTGCACATTCAAACTACAGTACTTCTCTAAATGTAACTTCTTTCAGTATCGTGTGGATGTAGATGTACAGTATACTTTATAAGGAATGTAAGAATACTATTTTAGTTTTAAGTTATTAAAAGAAAATAAACCCACCTAATTTATTTTCATTTTTTTCCCCTTTTTTTTTAAAAATTAACATCGATTCTGTATTGACTTCGACTGGATTTTAGTATACATCTCATCGCATGTACATTAAAGGGATTTAAATACAAACTGGTTGCATGTTTTGTTTGTTTGTTTAAAAAAAAAAAAAAAAAAAAAAAAAAAGGGAACTCAAAGAATGCAATCCATAAATGACCCAAACTGTCAAAACATATACAGTCATAACTCACCTGATTTTTTTCGTAAGTTGAGCCGCATTTTACATGTAAAAGGCCTGATTCGTTCCAAGGCCCCCAATACTACCCCTAAACCCTTTAAAAATTATGAAAGTATACTTTTTAAGGCCTCCTTCTGCTTCAATATCATCCCGATGGTAGATAGGTTTTGGCCATATTCCTTTGCAATATCACTCAACGACATGCCACAAGCCTACCACTTCTTTTCACTCGCACTGGGAATCACTTTCACCGGGAATCACACACATGCACCGCGTGTGTGTGTGTGTGTGTGTGTGTGTGCATGCATGTGTGTGTGTGTGTTGACCATGTCTTCTTAGCAGAGTTATAATTTACAAATGTTTATGCAAGGTTAAAAGCCTGAGCCAAAGAATAACGTTGCAATGAGCACACTCGAAAAACTCATGAAACAACAGTAACTATGTTCTTTACATGTGTTAGAACTTTGTGACGAACAATGGGTCGAAGGCACACAAAAAGCATCATGGGTATTATGGAGATGCAGCTCCATAATAGTCAATGGGAGGGAGATGCATCTCCATGACAAAAAATGGGTCGAAGGCACACGAAAAGCATCATGGGTATTATGGAGATACAGGTCCCTTCTAGCCAATGGGAGGCCAGCGGGGCGGGGTGTTAGGAGATAGCCAATGGGAGAGCAACTCGCGCATTGTTTGAATTGTTGGCGCGTTTCGTAACGTGAATTTTTTTTCGTATCCAGATGGAAATTTTAGGTAAATGCATTTCGTAACTTGGATTTTTCCGTTTGTTAGGTCTTTTGTAAGGTGTAAGTAACACTGTATTTCAATATTAAAGCTTTAAAAAAATTCCTAGATCAAGAATTTTCTTCTTTTCTTTTCAGCTTTTTCCCGTTCTCGGGAGTCGCCACAGCGAATCATCTGATTCGCACATTTGATTTGGCATGGGTTTTTATGTCGGATGCCCTTCCTGTCACAATTCTTTTAGCAAGGGACAGAAACACACTGACGGCTTTGCAGCTACTCTTTACGAAAGTCAGCAATGGTTCTTTTACATGAACCTCTCACCATAGACAGTGAGAGACATGGCCCGCCTTTGATAACCCAGTTAGCTGTACTAGGGGGACAGTGACAACCCTGTGGAGACTCGAACCCCCAACCTTAGGATCAGCGATCCTGCGCCCTATCCACTAGGCCACCACTGCCCCTTGGATCAAGAATTTTCTCTCTCCCATATTTAACTTCCTTGTCCGAAGCTTCACCTCGGGTAGAAATTTCATGAAAGCCTGCAGATAAAGTTATTTCTATAATCCTGTAACAAAGAAAAACAAACTCCTTGGCGGAGGTTTATTCTTTCATTCATTTTCTGAACCATTTGATCCTAATTGGGGTCGTGGGGTGGCCTGCCCATCTCAGCAACCTCTGGCTGACTGCAGATTACAAACGGTTGAAGAGTAGAAACATGCTGACGGCTGTACAGTCTACTCTTAATTAAAGCCAGTGATGGTTCTTTTGCTTGACTGTCACCAAAGAGTGAGAGACATGACTGGCCATTGATGATCCAGTTTACTACACTGGGGGAACAACAGTGGTGAGGTTTGAACCCTGACCTTGGGTTCAGTAATCAAGCATCCTGCCACTGCCCCCCACACTGTTGAGATAAAAATCCAAAATGCTTACGTGCCTCAATGAATTATAGTCCACTTGCAGTTATTTTCAAATAATTATCAACATGGGAAACAAATTTGGGTTTCAATTATATTTATTGGTTTACTTGCATTCCCATGTCGTGTGCACTATTCTGAATGAGTCAAAACAATAAACTCTTGCTTTATTGTGCTTTTTAACATGAAGTGTGTATATACAGGGATCCCTCACTTTCCGTAGTTAATGGGGGACCCCCCCCACCACCGATTTCAGCAAAGTAGAATCAACCCCCCCCGACTGACGTATACGTACATGTATGTGTATATAATATCAATAAATACGTATTCAATGCTAGAAATGCTTATGACAACAAACATTCAAAAATAATGCATAAGATGTAAATGAAATAGAAATGCACACACATACAGACGCGCGTGCACGCACTCAGATGTGCACCTCACATAAACATGTAAGTAGTTTTGTTGGGGGGGGGGGTTGTTTTTGTTTGTTTTGGATTTTTTTTTTCATAATTGGCCTTGTTTTGCTGCATTTTCCTTAACTTTTTCTCTATTTTTCCTTCATTTCCTTATTTTATGATGAATAGTTTTGAAAAACCTGCAATGCACTGAAGCCGCAGAAACTGAAGCACAAAGTAGTGAGGGATCACTGTGTGTATGTGTGTGTGTGTGTGTGTGTGTGTGTGTGTGTGTGTGTGTGTGTGTGTGTTTATAGATAGATAGATAGATAGATAGATAGATAGATAGATAGATAGATAGATAGATAGATAGATGGATGGATGGATGGATGAAATTAGTATTAGATTGAGATGGTTTGGACATGTACAGAGGAGGGATAGTGAGTATATTGGTAGTAGGATGCTGAGGCTGGAACTACCAGGCAGAAGGCCTAGAGGAAGACCAAAGAGATGATTCATGGACGTGGTGAAGGGGGACATGAAGGCAGTTGGTGTAAGAGAAGAAGATGCAGAGGATAGGGTGAGATGGAGGCAGATGATTTGCTGTGGCAACCCCTGAAGGGAAAAGCTGAAAGGAAAAGAAGAAAAATATGAAATTAGTATTGGCAGTTCGCATAGTGTATTTTGGCAAAAGTTTTACGCCAGATGCCCCTTGTGTCGCAACCCTCTGCATTCATCCGGGCTTGGGACCGGCGCGAGGACGGACACTTGTTTGTGCCCATCCTCACGTGTAAGAGGTTTTGGAGACAAAGTCAGAGAGGCTATATTGAGATGGTTTGGACATGTACAGAGGCGGGATAGTGAGTATATTGGTCGTAGGATGCTGAGGTTGGAACTACCAGGCAGGAGGTCTAGAGGAAGATCAAAGAGAAGATTTATGGATGGGGTGAAGGAGGATATGAAGGTAGTTGGAGTAAGAGAAGAAGATGCAGAGGATAAGGTGAGATGGAGGCAGATGATTCGCTGTGGCGACCCCTGAAGGGAATAGCCGAAAGGAAAAGAAGAAGATATATATCCACAGACACACTAAATTTTTTGCCTCTGGCTCCGTAGACGCCGATGTTTTATCTCGAGGATTATTCAGTAACGTTCACCTTGTCTTTGAGGAATAATGTGTAAGTACCTACTAGTATATACAAAACATTCTTAGTACGTAATCATATATTTTACATTTTGAAACATGAACATAACACAATAAACTAATGGAATCTGGAGCGTCTTTAACGCAGAGCATTATCTGATTGCAAACTTTGACATAAATTTCGGAACATCATCTCACCATTGCAAGGTCTTTTCTTGTCTGTTTGTTTCCCTGTATTGTATCTGAAATATAACAACAGAAGAATATAATTTTTAGGTTTTACACATATCTCGGTCCCCTCTAGGTCTTCAATGTATCTCTGTACCCACACTTCTCTCTCATTGCTCCCCCACAATCCTGTGTACAGTACCTTTTATAAAAATGATGCGGTTGCTAGGCAACCACCTTAGGCTGTAGGACTATGGAATCAGACTACTGCTTTCTGATTGGCTGGAGTTTAGAAGCTAACAGGAGACTGGCTAAGCTCAAGTCAGTCAGGACCTTTGTTTCTTAGTGTGGGGGAGGAGTCTATGCAGCAGAACGTATACGCTGATCCCACCCCTCCTCCTCCTCCCCCTCTCACACACACACACACACACACACACAGTAATACGCATACACAGAAGTCTCCTTCACATCAGCATTTCAACAGCAGTTGCTCAATCTTACGTGAACATTGGCATCGTCTGGCATTCCTCTCTTCATCAGCTAGTATGTGTCTGAGCTAATACATGAGAGCATCTGTGTGGGTGTGCTTTTTTTTTTTTTTTCCTTGGGATTCCTCCTGCCCCATAAGGCTTTGCAGCAAGTGGATGTGCTGATGTAGGAAGAATGGATGTGGATGCACCACTGCTTACACACGTACACACACGCTCAGAGCTCAGCCGTGGGGCCGAATGAAGAAATCAGCATCCCCAAATTTGAGGTTTGAAAACACAACAATGTGACTGAGGGTAAGAAAGGTGTGTGTGTGTATGTGTGTGTGTGTAAGATAAAAGAGTACAGTAAATTTTTTCTTTTTTTTTAAGATATATGTGCTGGCATAGGGTAGCACTGGCCAGTATGATCAAGATATTGTATCATGATATTGAAGACATTTCCAAAATATTGTATATTTATCACGCTTATGATTTGCTTTAAAAAGTGTCACTTATGTAGCATGAGTTTTGTGTCATTTCCATGTAAGAAACTCTCAATTTTTTGAAAAAAAAAATGTATTTTTTAATTACAATTTGTACAGTTTTGGTCATAAAGCCATAAAATGCAAATTAGTACCAGCTTTGAGCAACTGGGCCCATTTGATCACTTAATGTAAAGTATACAGCACTACTGTCCTCGGTTCTGCTTGCTCACAAAAGTGTCTCTGACAGTACTGTACTGTAGTTCTGAAAGTAAGGTTCATATTGATGCATTAATGCAAGTATGAGCAAATGCAAGGAGGTCTGTATAATCAAGATTTCCCATAAAAAAAATATATTTTGAAAATGGTTGAATATAATTGTGGTCCGTAAGAGTCTTCAACTGTCTGTGCTTTATAATACCATAGTTTGAGATAATCCTACAAATGTAAAATATCCATCACAGTGGCATGTCTCAGTAGCAGGGTGTGCTGGAATTTTCTCTTTTCAATTACTTTAAGAAAAAGGCAAAAGGAATTAAGGGTTAAATATGCATACATGCATATATACCTGTGTGTGTGTGTGTGTGTGTGTGTGTGTGTGTGTGTGTGTGTATATATATATATATATATATATATATATATATATATATATATATATATATATATATATATATATATATATATATATTCTAAGGGTGTACAAAAATCCAGTAATAGTGTTCTGTTACTACATTAGACGTTTTCTTTAACACTTAATTTGGCATGTTATTTATTCATATTCTGCTTGAGGGTTTGTAAAAAAAAAAAAAAATGGAATTTAGATTTCCGCATGTGAATAAACTGACCAAATTCTCATTCTATCATTACACAAGTTGTAAACATTGTCAAAGAGAGAACCCAAACAAATAAATGAGATTGTGTGTGTGTGTGTGTGTGTGTGTGTGTGTGTGTGTGTGTGTGTGTATATATATATATATATATATATATATATATATATATATATATAGATATATATATAGATATATATATATAAAAGTCTCCATGAATATATATACATATATATATATATATATATATATATATATACACACACACACATTCTTGGAGACTTTTTTATTGAAAAAAAAAAATTATTCAGTGTTCCATATCTGTGGCTGGCAAAAATAAGTGACCACCTTGGGTTAGCAGTTAATTTGAAATTAAAAATAGAGTCCGGTGTTTTAATTAATGGGATGATCATCAGTGGTTAAGTGCATGACGTGTTTTAATTAAAGAACAAGTATCTAGAAAACTATGACCTTCACAACACCTTAGTGGAAGTATATCAATGATGTTTCTGTTGCTCATCAGGTTGGAAAAGGCTAGAAAACAATCTATAGAAAATTTGGACTCCACCGTTTCATAGTCAGAAAGATGGAGAACATTTAAGGTTTTGGTTGATACGCAAAACTCACTCCAAGAGCAAGGCATGCACTAGTCTGCCAGGTCACGGAGTGAACAAGAATAACTTTCAAGTGACTGAAGTTCTGTCGGAGATTTGTTAATGCTATTGCTCATGAGTCAATCACAACGAAAATGCAGGTCAACAGTGATGTGCATAGCAGGATTGCAGGGAGAAAGCAAGGAGACAAACAAGATCCATGAGCAGGCCAGAAGGCTACTGTAAGGCTTGATTTTAATGAAAAGTTTTATGGTTGGAGAAGGGAAAATTCTGTCGTGTTATATTTTGGGCCTGTTTTGCTGCACCTGAGCCAGGACTGCTTGTCATCACTGACAGAGCAACTAATTCTGGAGTAAAATGGTGTGTTCTAAAGGAAAATGTCATAAGATCTGTCACTGAGCGGGATCTGAAATGATACGGGCATAAGCACAGAAGTTGTTCTGCCTCAGGATGCTTAATTGACTATTTTGGGATGTCCAATTCTGACTTTTAATCCAATAGAAATGCTGTACATGATGTTATCGTGAGGAAACCTACCAAGGTCTCAATTGTTAAGTTTTTCATAGTAGAAGAATCGACTAAAATTTCTTCAAAACATTAAGCAGACGTGATCAACACTTTCCAAAAAGGTTTAGTTCAGTTATTGTTGCACATCTCTCTGTATGAAAACGAAGATTCACATACTTTGACCAGCCACAGATATGTAATATTGGATCAATAAATAAACGAACAAGTATAAAAATTTTTGTCATTTATTTAAGTTGGGTTTTTGTGTCTATCTTTAGGACCAACAGAACTGATATAAATTATTTATTAATAAATACAGAAGTTATTGTGAGAATAATATCAGTATCACATTACTGAGTCTTATATGGGTTTAATTCATACATTTTACAGGGTATAAAATCTCCTAAAGGGCTCATTCACTAATTCTGTTTTCTCGTGAGATTTACTGTGTTCAGTAATATGATGGGTTTTTTTTAAGATAAAAATGACACTCAAAAAGACTGATCTCAACCTGTGTCACATTTTGTCTCAGATTATATTGTTTGTGTCCACTGAAGGATCAAGATGAGATTACCGATGTCAGTATAGTCTGTGTGTGTGTGTGTGTGTGTGTGTGTGTGTTTGTAAATGAATTCCATCACAAGTTAAATACCTAATCAGGGCTTTATGTGGTGCATCGAATCTCAAATGGGATTTTCAGAAAGTTTCTTCCTTTTCACAGGATTGGTTCAAATGTAACACCATCCAACAATGCTGAGCCCTGTTCTCCGTTCTGAGCTTTCGGCCTTGGAGCCGGAGTACACAGAGGGTAAAGTATATGAATTTGATTCCAAATGTACCCTCCATATGAGCTCCAAACCAGAAACACACCACAAACACACTTATCATGTATGATTAGGTGATTTCTACAGATGTGTCATTTACAGTGGTCAGAAAACATTAAGCGGTTACTGTGAGGTCACACTTGAGTAGCTATACATATGAGTCATCTTATCACAAACTCAAATTAACAGCTCATTTTACACTATTGAGGATTTAGCCACAATATAAATAAATATATAAATGTGTCTATTATTATTATTGTGGCATAGTGGTTAGGGTGCTGGGCTCATGATCAGGAGATTGTGTATTCAAATCCCAGTTAGATCTCCACTGTGCTAAGACCCCTGGGCAAAGTCTTAACCACAAGTGTGCCTTTGTTCACCCAGCAGTATAAATGGGTACCAGTAAAATATACTGGGAAGGTAACCTGCGATAGACTAGCGTCCCATCCAGGAGGAGTTGAACTCCTGGTCACGTCACACTATGGAAACCAGGGATAAGCACCTGCCTGATGAGCCACAAGGCTCAGGTGTAAAAAAGCCCAACAGACTTTACCTACCTACCATTATTATCAGTAGTAGTAGTAGTAGTACAGGTATACTTCACCCAACGTCATTAATTGGTTACAGGAGAGACAATTTAAAAACGTCGAAAAAATGACTTAAATCAAATTAGCTTGTCTTTAGGCTAGCCTATACAGATGCTCCCCGACTTACTTCATCCATTTTACGTTTTTTAAAATTTTCAGTTTAGACGTACCTACGTAGTACGCTGACGTAATTATGCTGCGTCCATTGTTTTCAAACGGCATACTGAACGTGCCCCTCCTTCTTCCCAGTTCAGTTTTATATATGTGTATATATATATATATATATATATATATATATATATATATATATATATATATATCAGTTATATAGCGTGTGACCCTTGTGTTAAGACGTCGTCTCTGTGATCTTTGTGTTTACACTGTTTTGCGGACTTTTGTAACCCTAAGCAAATATGGTTGGTCAGAAGCGTAAGCCTACTAGCATGGGTGCAAGTCTCATGCACAGAGATGAATTAACTATCTTCTCGGATTGGCGCAATCTACCATGCATACTCAGTTAAGCAAAGAGAGTTGTAAAATGAATGAAAACCCAAATCAAGAAAAGAAAGAGAACTCTCCGCTCTGCTGGTGATTCACATCAGTGCAGGCTAAGTACTAAACAAGTTCAATGGTGCCCTTGCTCACTTGAAAACCCGCGTTTTGTGTCAAGCACAGCACGTAAACTACTCTCAATTTTTAGTTTCCGTTTACAAGCAGAAAGATCGCATCATAGAGAATGTTCAAGGTTATATTTGATATTGTATTTGATATTTGATGAGTGAATTTGATTAAAATTTATCTATTTAAAATTATTTTGCTTGAATTTAATTTATTTGAAATGAATGTTGATATTATTTGATATATTTGATATTATTTTACAATGTTATGTTTATAATAATTGATTTAGGGGTGTTTTATGAGATACGGTAATGGTATTTATGGATGTATAGTACAGTATGAGCGTCATACGTCACACGTCATACGCCACTGTAACAACTTATGTTTACTTTCAACTTACGTTCGGCCGTCCGGAACCAATTAAAAACGTAAGTCGGGGAGTGTCTGTATATATAATAAATGATTATAATGACATAAACTTTTTTTTTTATAGATATTTTTTGAAAACTCAATCGAGAACGACTTAACTCGAAATGACTTAAGTCGAGGTATACCTGTAGTAGTAGCAGTAGTAATTTATTTCTATTTAAAGCCACCTAATCCTAATTAGGATCGCGGCGAGGCTGGCCCCTCAGTGTCTAAAACTGTGCGAGGACGGCGTACACCCTGGACAGCTCAACAGACCATTGCAGGGTCAACACACACAACCATTCACATTCACACTAACACTAAGGGGTGATTAGTCTTTTGGAGATTAGCCACTTAGTCTACTGTGCATGTTTTTAAGCTATGGGAGGAAACCGGAGAACCAGGAGGAAACCCAAACAAGCACTGGGAGAACGTGAACACTCCATGGCAGAAGTGTCCCAGCTCAGGAATCAAACCCAAACTGCTTAATCCTACTCATAGGTCTCGTAGGGTGTTCCTGGTATGTGGTGGTAAGTACCTACCAAAGGTGGTCCAAGTAAGGACACAGTGAACTGGAAAGTGTACCCAAGGCGCAGTAAAGCATGTGCAGAGTGAAGGCCAGCATGTCTGGTCTGATCCAACAAACGAGTTATTGTAGCACAAACTGTTGAAACTGTTAATACTGGCAGTGAGAGAAAGGTGTCAGAACAGACAGTGCATTGCAGCTTGCCGTGTGTGGTTTGCGCAGCCTAGCCAGGAAGCCGATCAGGTCGTATTATGTTATGCAATGTTATAGATGCCAGGTGTATATAACTCCTAAAAACACTTTCTTTGTCATGTCAGATCTATAAAGCTGATAAAATGCTGTGTCTGTAGTTCAGATGTCACATGACCAGATGCCAGGTCATATTTCATAATGCTGGTATTGTGTGTGTGCGTGTGTGTGTTTCATTTAAACCTCAATTCAGCTGATGTCATCTCTACGGTGGAGTTCAGCCAATCAGGAGAGTTCCTGGCTACAGGTGACAAGGGTGGAAGAGTGGTCATCTTTCAAAGAGAACCTCAGGTAAGACTATACTCACCTGCAGCCTGGGCAAAGAAGTTAAAAGCACAACATGGAAACCTATAGTAAATCTCTCTCTCTCTCTCTCTCTCTCTCTCTCTCTCTCTCTCTCTCTCTCTCTCTCTCTCTCTCTCAGGGGGAATATAATGTGTACAGCACATTCCAGAGCCATGAGCCTGAGTTCGACTGCCTGAAGAGCTTAGAGATAGAGGAGAAAATCAATAAGATCCGTTGGTTACCTCAGATCAATTCTACCCACTTCCTCCTCACCACCAACGGTAAAGTATACGAGTGATTTGATCAATTAGAGTAAACTTTACTTCATCAAATGGTTACATACATGATATATCCCTCTCACACTCTATTTGAATGAGTGAATACTGAATAGTTTCAACATGTGTCATTGATTCATTTTTATATTTTTTCAGATAAGACCATTAAGCTGTGGAAGGTAAGCGAGAGAGACAGGAGGCCTGAAGGTTACAACCTGAAAGACGAGGAGGGCCGGATGAAGGACATTTCCAGAATCACATCTCTTCAGGTGCAGTATAATACACTGTCATGCTACGGGGCACTCTGAAGGTCTAAGGCCACGTTGAAAGTAAATGTTTAATATGTGCTACTTTTAGATCAATATTTCATTCAATTGTTAATTTTCTGAACCGTTTAATCCTAATTATGGAGGCGGTGAGGCTGGCACCCATCTCAGCCGACTCTCTCACACTCCAAAAACATGCACGGTAGGATAATTGGGTGTTACGAATTGCCCCTTAGGTGTGAGTTAGTGTGACTGTGAATAGTTGTATGAGTGTTGGCCCTTCATTAGCCTGGCGAACTGTCCAGGATGTACCTCACTCTCGTCTAGAGTCGGCTGAGATGGGCGCCAGCCTCCCCGGGACCCTAATCAGGACTATTCGGCTTTGAAAATGAATGAATGAATGAATGAATGAATGGAGAATCCCCCAGTCTCTATAATACTGCACACAGCTACTTTTTAATCAATGCACTGTCGTCACTCATACACTGTCAGTCTCATCACACATCGTCTATCTGACTGTCTCTCTCTCTCTCTCTCTCTCATACACACACACACACACACACACACACACACATACTTTTTAATACAGATGACATTTTCATTCATTCATCCATTTTCTGAACCACTTAATCCTAATTAGGGTCACGGGGAGGCTGGTGCCCATCTCAGCTGACTCTGGGTGAGGGCAGAGTACATCCTGAACAGCTCGCCAGGGCCATCGCAGATCAGAAACATGCTGACGGCTATGCAGCTCCTCTTGTTGAAAGTCAGCGATGGTTCTTTTACATGAACCTCACACCATAGACAGTGAGAGACATGGCCGGCCTTTGATGACCCAGTTAGCTGCACTGGGGGGACAGTGACAACCTGTTGAGGGTGGGGCTTGAACCCCCAACCTTGGGATCAGTGAACCTTTACCACCAGGCCATGACTGCCAGATGACGGTTTCACATGCATAATAAACACAAATAAATAAATCAGTTCATTAATTATTCTAATCATATTCCTAATAATAATAATAATAATAATAATAATAATAATAAGTTTAGGGCAGCTTGGTGGTGCTATGGTTAACACTACTGTCTCACGGGGAGAAGGTCCAGGGTTCAATTCCTGGCTCGGTCTGTTTCTGTGTGGCGTTTGGATGTTCTCCCCGTGCTTCCATGGGTTTCTTCAGCGTACTCCAGTTTCCTCCTCCAGTCCAAAAACATTCACAGTAGACTGACTACTTGTTCCAATTTGCCCCGAGGTGTGTTTTTGAACGGTTATATATGTGTGTTAGCGCCACAATGGTCTGGCGATCTGTTCAGAGTGTACTCCTCCTTTGCCCAGAGTCGGATGAGCTGGGCACTAGCCTCCCCTAATTAGGATTAAACGTTTTATTCAATGAATGAATGAAAGAATGAATGATAATTTTACAGATCAAACAATTTTGCAGTGTTTTTGTGTAGGTTCCCGTTTTACGGCCAATGGATTTGCTGGTGGAAGCGTCTCCGCGGCGTGTGTTTGCAAATGCTCATGCCTATCACATCAACTCTATCAGCATTAACAGCGACTGTGAGACCTACCTGTCAGCCGACGACTTGAGGATTAACCTGTGGAATCTCAATATCACAGATCGCAGCTTCAGTATCCTGCCCGTACAGCTTTTCTGAACGTATGTTTGACTACACTGCCTATAGTCAGGTGATGAAAAGCAAGACTGTGCCGTGTTTTATTTGGTTCTTCGGGAAGTTTGAGTCTCTGTTGAAGTCTTATCTCGATTGCCAAGTTTCTGTGCATCTGCTGTGTTTTCCAGCATCTGAGAAGGGTTCCTCTTGGTACTCTAGTTTCCTTCCATTTGCTAAAACATGCTGGTAGGTTCATTGGTTACAGTGAAATATCCCCAAGGGTTAGCGGGTAGGTGAATGTATGGGTGCTAGTGTCCTGTGATGGAAAAGCATCTCATTCGAATGCCATACTCGGTGAAGGTGTTTCTCTGTGGACTTTGCATGTTCTCTTCGTGCATATGTGAGTTTCCTCCAGGTTCTCCAACTACCTACTACTTTCTAAAACAATATGTGTATGAGGCCGATTGGCTGTTCCAAACTGCCCCAGGTGTAAGTGTGTGTTGTTGTTGTTGATGATGATGAGCTACTGGAAGAAGATGTTGATGTGCATTCATCATCATATCTTATCCCTGTAGGTAGGGTAGCAATTCGTCTCTTGCGGAGAAGATGACCTAGGACGCAGGAACACTTGCTACTTGTCCCCAGAAACACGAGCGACATGGCCCGCCTTTGATAACCCAGTTAGTTGCACTTGGGGGACAGTGACAGCCCTGTGGGGACTCGAACCCCCAACCTTAGGATCAGCGATCCTGCGCACCTATCCACTAGACCACCACTTTTTTTGTATTTGTGTGTGTTGTCGTCCCTGCGATGGACTCAGGGTGTACAACACATTCACCCAGAGTTAGGTGAAGTAGGCCGCAGCCTCTCCACAACCCTAATAGGATCAAGTGGTTCAGCGGTGTGTGTGTGTGTGTGTGTGTGTTTCCTTAAACTCCTTTCTCAGATATTGTGGACCTGAAACCGGAAAACATGGAGGACCTGAGTGAAGTGATCACTGTGGCCGAGTTTCACCCTCATCACTGTCACCTGCTGGCTTTTAGTAGCAGTGCAGGTGCTACACGTCTGTGTGATATGAGATCTCGGGCATTGTGTGATCGTCCTGCTAAATGTGAGTCTACATCCAGCTTAACATGCTTCGCTTATTTAATCTCCAAATGTGAAATATTTCGCTTCATATCTACAGTATCCGCTTAATTACACCTTTTTGAGCTATTTTGCACCCCCTACTGATGGTACTTCGAGAGCCTGTAACAGTGAATTTCTCCATTGTGAGATCAATAAAGCTGTATCTAATAGTGTGCACTTCATATCTTCATGAAAATATAATATTTTGTCTCTTGCATCATGAAACGTTTCCATTGTCTTAATAGATTTGCCCTTTAATTCAGGACATCTGTCTTCTTTCTTTTCCTTTCGGCTTTTCCCATTCTAAGAGGTCGCCAGCGCGAATTATCTGATTCGCATGTTTCATTTGGCCTAGGTTTTTATGTCGGATGCCCTTCCTGATACAACCCTTTAGCAAGGGACAGAAACACGCTGACGGCTTTGCAGCTACTCTTTACGAAAGTCAGCGATGCTTCTTTTACATGAACCTCTCACCATAGGCAGTGACAGACATGGCCCGCCTTTGATAACCCACTTCGCTGCACTGGGGAGGACAGTGACAACCTTGTGGAGAGTGAGACTCGAACCCCCAACCTTAGGATCAACGATCCAGCACCCTTTACCACCAGACCACCAGTGCCCAGGACAGCTGTAAATAATAATAACAATATTTGTTTGTGTTGGTGTGTGTGTGTGCGTTGCTTTTCAGTATTTGAGGAGTCAGTAGACCCAGCCCATCGATCCTTCTTCTCCGAAATCACTTCCTCTGTGTCAGATGTAAAGTTCAGTCACAGCGGACGCTACCTTCTCACCCGAGACTACCTCACTGCGAAGGTCTGGGACCTCAACATGGAGAACAAACCTGTGGAGATATATCAGGTCTCATTTCCACTTTCCCACACAGTGGCTGCAGTTTGTTGTATTGCGCAACTCCACCACTAGATGCCACCAAATCCTACAGAATAAATCTTCAACTTTTTTAAATTATCTCACAAGCACAAAGTACTAGAGAGGCATTCAGAGTGTAGGATACCTCAACCATGCAGAATGATGAATATAACATTCTTCATATACAGTACTGGGTCAAATTACCCATGTGATTGTCCTATGATATGTTTTTATAGTATGTGAGGGGAAAGGTTGCTCAATAATATTCTCGTAGTGAGCTTTTAGCCTTGATCTCATTATGTAACAACACAAGTTTGGTGGAATTGTTGCTCCAGTTGAGGCTCAGAAACATTAATGTGGTCGTAAAATGAAGCAGTCGATGAGCCGAATGTACTGAATTAGCATGTTATCACCGCAATGCACATTTTCTTCCCTGTTGGGTACGAATATAAAATGGTGCTCAAATAATGAAAGAGTGGATCAGGGAGCATGAAGAATTAGTTTCACATATGTAATGCCCCCCCCACACACACACACACACACACACACACACACACACACACACACCCCACCCAGCCGAGTCCTGACTTTCACCCTATTGAAAGTTTTCAGGATGTGCTGAAGAAGACTTTATGGAGTGGTTCAGTTTGTTTCGTCATCAATTTTAGAAGACAGTTAGAAATGAACCCAACACTGAATGGAAATAAATGTTAATGTTCCTTAATTTTGTTGAAACAATGGCATGATGTGTACATACTGAGATCAAGCGTAAAGGTTAAAGAAAATATTAGGGTGCGATTTTTTTTTTTTTTTGGCCGGGGCAGTGCAGTAACAGTAATGCCTATCAGCACTCATTTTGAAGATAGAAATGATTTATCTCCAAAAGTTTACGATCTTTCTCTGACCTTTACCGTTGACCTTGACATTCAAGAATCGAATCATCTTTAGGACTCATGTAAAGTAGTATCACCACCAAGTTTGGTGAAAATTCATGCAAAGCCAAACTGAGAAATTGGAGAACGGTTGCACGGACAAACACTGGTGATTACGCTGCTTTAACTCATGTGTCGTGGAGGTAATAAACTGTCTGCCTGTTAAACAAACTGGTAATCACTTTATGAGCAGGCCTTGAAATTTAAAATAATGTTAAAGATAAGGCAGTAACCATCCAAATATACGTGCAGTATTGTTTACATATGAGGTGTGTGTGTGTGTGTGTGTGTGTGTGTGTGTTTACAGGTCCAGGATTATTTGCGCTCTAAACTATGTGCCCTTTATGAGAGTGACTGCATCTTTGATAAATTTGAATGTGCCTGGAACGGAACTGACAGGTGAGCCCATGACCTCTGACCTTTCCACTGTGAGCTCCATTCCCAATGTTTCCTATTTCCTCTTCCTCATCTTTCTCAGTGTCATCATGACCGGGGCGTATAATAACTTTTTCCGGATGTTTGACCGAGCAAGTCGGCGCGACGTGACTTTGGAGGCGAGCCGGGAGGTGTGTAAGCGGCGTGCTGTTCTCCGGCCCCGCCGTGTGTGTGTGGGGAAGAAGAGGAGGGAGAATGATATCACTGTAGACAGCTTGGACTTCAGGAAGAAGATCCTACACACGGCCTGGCATCCTACAGACAACATCATCGCCATTGCAGCCAGCAACAACCTGTTCATCTTCCAGGACAGACACAGCCCGGGACATCATGGGGGCCATCATTTAGAACAAGACAGACCTCTGCAGTTACAGGACACCACGCGTCAGTGAAATTACCCTTTTAAGCAAAGAGCAGTCTTTTTTTTTTTTTACTTTAGCAGGACACGCAGTAAAAATTGAACATTTTTCACACTTAAAGCACGTTTTTATTATAAACAAAAAGCCTAATAATGATTTAATGCTGGATATAATAACCACGATTATAATCAGGACTGGGTTTCAACACTTCTGCATGAAATGTAACACACAGAGACTTGAGGTGAACCAGGACATGTATTTGCCTGTCAGTGTCTAAATCACTACTGCATGTTTACACTATTATCCTTAATTAACGGACTTCGTTATCTGACAAAGATATAATGGCAATGATGAATGCAAACAAATCGGACCCTTTATTTATCAAATTTATGAACTGTATCCACCGCCTGTTGGCTCTTCTCAGGTTTCATGTTTCTTGAGACAGGAGACGGTCGATACCCTCCTTAGATCAGATGTCGAAACTGAAGCAGTTACAATCTCGAATGAGGAGCAATGTTTCTAAGGAAATTGATTTTTAAGATTTTTTTTTTTTTTCTTTTAGCATGCTAAATCATTGATCATGCTGCTGATTTGATGCCACACAGAAGTTGTCTATAATAAAATAGGGGAGACTGGGCTGAGCTGTAATAGCTGTTTTAGTTACCGAACCCACTCTTCCTTATCATCAGCAACAAAGTGTTACAGTGGAATCTACTACTGTATAATAATGAGAATAAAGAAACTGAAAATCTCATTTTACACCAGATGCAGTACGCATATAGTAAATAACACACACCTACATTCATCAGAAGTAATGCAAGTTTCTAACAAGAGCACTCGGAAAGCGAAAGTCTCCACTAAGCCTAGTAATCTCCTGCATGAACAAAAATTGTTTTTTAAGAAAACAATTTTAAACCGCCAATATTGTTAAATAATCTGTAAAAAAAAAAAAAAATTAATAAAAACTCCTTGATTTAGAAGTCGATCTAGAACATCTCCAAATCGACTTTTGGTCGAAATTTAATGAAATTCCAAGCACAAAAAGGACACAGCTCCCCCTGCTGGGCTTTCTGTAAAATGACACTTCCAAAAAATCAAATGTTCCTGTCTCAGTGTTGAACATTTAGGAAAAAATTCCCTGGACTCTGCATCCAGATCCTCTACAAAATCTAATGAAGACTTCCTTGAACAAAATCTTCCTTCTAGTGGAAACATAATTTTAAAAAAAATGTGTGGGTATAATCCTGTTTCCAAATAAACAGAGGCAGTAATCTTGGACAGATTAGGGCTGGGAAATGTATTGTTAAATAATCATTACTTTGATATGACGATCATTAGTTATACCTTTTATATTAACTTTCCTGTTACTGGGAGGCAGACAAGACGGACACTGCGTCATAAGAAGCAGCGAGGAAATACAGGGCTTTATTAACCTCAAACTTACAAGGTCAAAACACAAACAAATATGGATAGCATTCTGCAGCAAAAAGCAAACACGAGAGCAGTGTGGGAGCTCATGAAAGAGCGCGTTGTTTTTGAAGTGCACACAAGTTTGCATCAGCGCCCCCTGGTGTCTGTTTACTTTCTAGCTTAGTTATAGGTGCTCATACCCAGCCCAAGCACAGATATTCACATATGTATTAAAGCAGTGCAAGACACCCAGTTATAGAACATTCCTTTCCATTTAAATTTAACACACAATACGCATGCTTGATTTCAAAATTCTAAGTGTGGTGGTCCTGCATTGCTTCTGGTGTAAAATGGGTTCAATCATAACATTCCATGCTTGAGAAATTCAGTGTTCTCACCTTGAAAACCGTGCCATTAAATTTGGACTTTTATTTCATTTAAAATAATTCATACAAATGCATACAGTCACAAACATTTGGTGTTTTTTTTCCTTTTTTTTTTAATTCTGTTTAACAAAAAAATAATGATATCTCATAGTATATATAGTATGTATATTGCTAGCCTACCACTTTAACCAGGAAGGAAACTATGTAGGCAATGGAGCGCTGCAACTACCCCAGCAGCTCAGAGCTGCCTCGTAAAACACGGTACGGTCAAGTCACACAGAAACAGGCAAGCAGGACGCCAGCTTTTCACAAGACATACTGGTTTTTTTTTTTTTCTTATCTGTTAAAACGGAACAGATTTTTTTTTTTTTAACTTTAACACATAAGGTAGTACATGCTAAGTTAACAAACAGAAAAGGATAAACCAAAAAAAAAAAAAAAAAAAAAAAAAAAAAACACTAAATATACTTTTTGAAAGTACTGTTCTAAATTAGACTACAAAAAGACACGTGGATACAAAAACAGAAAACGATGCACTGTGGTTGAATTCCAGAGGGTGGGAGGGGTGAAATAATTTTCCTGAGAGGGTGTGCAAAACAGGCCTCTGTTGGGGCTTGAAAAAAAAGAAAAGAAAAAAAACCCTAAGAAAATACAAAAAAAAACAAACAAAAAAAAACAACCCAGATCTATTAGTTTGACAGTCCCATTGACCCGCCACCTGTGGGAGGGGCTATAGGTATTGGGTGCAGTGTGAGCTGCGTGGCACACAAAGACGTGGATTCTGCCCGACCAATCCTCGGCTACTGGCTTTTTTGGACATGGGATTCCCCCCTCTCTAGTGGGGAAAGAGCCTGAGCTGGTGTGCGAAGTTGAGCGGTACTGACTATATAGAATCGGGCTCACCTTGACACATAGCTTGGGCTCTGGAACCAAACCCTTGAGAGGGGTTGGATCTTATTTCATTCTGGAGTTACTCATGGGGGAAAAAGCAGCAAGCTGCATGGGCATCCTTGTTAACGTGTGTTAACACCCGCCGCAACACCCACGTTGAAAAGGTAGCTTCTCTTCAGCTCCAGGTGAGAGGGACGGGTCATGATTGTTGTTTGTGCTTATGCACTGAATGACAGTTCAGAGTACCCACCCTTTATGGAGTCCCTAGGGTGTACGCTAAATGGTACTCCCCCCTGGGGACTCCCTGTTGCCCTGGGAGACTTCAACACCTATATGGGCAATGGCAGTGTGACATAGAAGGGGTGATTTGTAGGTACGACCTGATCTGAACCCGAATGATGTTTCATTGTCAGACATCTGTGCTTGTCACGGTTTGTCCATCACGGACAACATGTTTGAGCATAAGGTTGTCCATAAGTGCACTTGGCACCAGGACACACTAGGCTGCAGTTCAACGACTTTGTAGTCGTGTCACCAGACTTGCGGCCGCATGTTCTTCACAATTGAGTGAAGAGAGGAGCTGAGCTGTAAACCGATCACCAAAAGGTGTTAAGCTAGCTCTGATGGGTATCTGCTTGGTCTGCATTGGTAACATGTCAAATTTATTTCCAGTGGGGGTTGGACTCTGCCAACGCTGTCCTTTGTCAACGGTTCTGTTCATTATATTGATGGACAGATTTTATAGGCACATCCAAGGCGTTGAGAAGTTCTGGTTTGGTGGCCATGGGATCTTGTTTCTGCTTTTTGCCGATGACGTTGTCCTTTTGGCTTCATCAAGCCGGGACCTCCAGCTCTGGCTGGAGGGATTTGCATCTGAGTGCGAAGTGGCAGGGATGACAATCAGCACCTCCAAGTCCAAGGTCTTGGTTCTCAGCCTGAAAAGGGTGCAATGCACCCTCCAGGTCCGGAATGAGGTCCTGCCCCATGTAGAGAAGTTTAAGGATATTGGGGTCTTTTTTTCATGAGTGAGGGAAGGATGAGAAGCGAGAGATTGACAGGCAGATCGCTGCAGCCTGTACAGGTCCGTTGTGATGAATAGGGATTTCTGCCGGAAGGCAAAAAGCTCAACCAGTCGATCTACGTTCCAAATGTCACCTATGGTCAAGAGCTTTGGGTGGCAACAAAAAGAACAAGATCGCGGATAAGAGCAGCAGAAATGAACTTCCTTTGCAGGGTGACAGGGCTCTCTTTTAGCAAGCGGGTGAGGAATTCTGTCATCCGGGATGAGCTTGGAGCTGAACTGCTGCTCCTCCACACTAAGAGGAATCAACCGAGGTGGCGTCAGCATCTGGTTAGAATGCTTTCTGAACACCTCCCTGGTGTGGTGTTTTATGCATGTCCAACCGGGAAGCAACCCCGGAGTTGACACAGAACATACACAGAACAGACTTTTTCTCAGCTGGTCTGGGAATGCTCCGGTGTACCTCCGGAAGAGCTGGAGGAACTGGCTGTGGAGATGGACACCTGGACCTTACTGCTTAGGCTGCTGCCCCCACGACCCGACCCCGGATTAAGCGGAGGAAGATGTAGCAGTTTGATGGTTACCTCCCTTTATGCTGTTTTTCTTTTCTACAAACCACTGATCAGATCCTAAAAACTGTACACAAACAGGTTACATTCAAACTACAGCAATGAAACCCATCAGACACAAAAGAAACGGGGGGGAAGGTGTCCACCCACTGCACTTAGACTACAATCTAAACCAGCAGGGTTTGTTTTAGAGAGTTGGTTATGTTCAAATCCAGATTTTTTTTTGTCTCCACACCAAAAATAAAAGAGAGAGAGAGAGAGAGAGAGAGAGAGAGAGAGAGAGAGAGAGAGAGAGAGAGAGAGTGAGAGCGATTGTGATCCACCATCTTCAGTTCAAATGGTTGGCTACTTCAGACATCAGACAAAGTCACGGTTTGTTGCATTTATTTTGTTGTTTCTTTTTTCTTGGCTGTTTTTTCTTCGAGCCTGTGGCACTCCTCTTCTTTGGAGTGAAGGACGACAGGAGTGTTCTCGAGTGGCACGGAAAACTCTAGATCAGGAGTATATGGCTACAACTGCTCGTTGGGGTGCTGCTCTCGGTCTGGCTCGGCTTTGCCTGTCTGGCCTGGAGATGGTGCATGGGGTGGGTGTGCTACGGGAGGAAGACTGTGGCTGATCGGCACTGCGCTTGGCACAATCCCCTCAACTGGCGGCGGGAGACCACCAGACGGCAGGCTGACCACACCTGGGGGGTACCTGTGGAACAGACAGGGAAAGAAACAAGAAGCTCAGAAAAGCTTTCACGCAGTAATCAAACACAAGAATTGGAAAATATGGCAGAATATTCAAGTTGGATCCTTGATTTTTTTTTTTAATTCTTATTATTTATTTATTTATTTGTTAGACATGCTGCAGTTTCCAGGAGTATTGGCCAAACTCCACAAAAAAAAAGCCTAGGCCAAAAAAGGAAAAATGAGTCATGTCTATGATGCAATCGCTGTTTAAATCATTACAAGAATAAACGTTTGGGGGGAAAAAAAACCCATGAAGACAGAAAATGCACTGATGTGTATGTCAGTATTCTGGGTTGGAAACAACCTGATTCTTCTCTATTGCACACAATATTGTGTCTACTGTAGCAAAACATAACACTTCCTCCATTTCTTACAATGTGGTTTAAGACATGTGACGCTGCTCGGTACTACACAAATTCACACGCAACTCTCCTAGCAGACGTGTTTACGCCACCTGTTAAGAGTGCAAATGTACACGTGTACGCAAGTGTACAGAGGTGCATTCATACCTCCTACTGTCTGTATTCACCTTTTCTTGTTAAATTAATGTTTCTTGCACTTTCAGACGGCACTGCAATATTCAATAATGCTAAATTAAAAAGTTCATTATTCAATTCTGTGCTTGAAAGAATACATATAATTAATAAATATTATTTCAATAGTACAAACAGGGCCCAATAACATTCTGCATGCCTTATTCGAACTTATTCAAATACCATCTAACTCCCAATAGGCTTCATGAGTAATGTAAATAATCACCACATTTCACTGCAGAAATGTTTGTTTGTTTTTGTCTGTCTTGTCTTATTTTGCTTTAGCGTCACATATATTTTTTAAGCTAAAGGCAAGCCTTTCAAGCTGTCCTGTTACACATGATGATATGCATATTTTCATTATCAGATGGTTTTTACTTACAGTTTTGAAGTCGCAATGTGCTAAAATCTGTTTGATAGTTTGCATTAGCCAGTTTCAAAAGAAGGCCATCTCACTCCTGCGAAAGCGTGAAATCGCAGGAATAAGACGAGAATTTGTCAAAACATATCAGGCAAGTTAATTGCAAAAATAACATTATACAGATAATATATAGATCTAAGCGCTGCCTAAAAGTGGAGTTCCCATATTTCTCTGCTGCTGAAGTTTTTGGTGGGAACTGTCATCTCTTACACGTATCATACGTATATCAAAATTAATTTTAATAACTTGTTTATAGAAGGGAACCAAACACGCAATTTCAGTCTCGACATTTAAAGTAAACCATAGCTTAGAGAACATTTCAATAACACATTGGTTGTTTATTTCACGTCAAGAACGATGAATCGACTATTACACGTGTCTTGTTCTCCATATTACTCTCCCAGTATTTTATTTTTTTTACATTTTTCAAGATATAACAATTTCAGACAATAACACAGAGTTCCCATGTGTACACATACGCTGATAAGACTAAGATAAGGGTGGACACACACTATAGGTTTTTTTTTTTACTTTCCAAAAGCAACTCAATGGTTAGTCATTTTTCTTCATGAATTGTGCTCTGAAGTGCAATACTGAAGCACCACTTTTATACTTAAAAAAAAAAAAAAATCAAATAAACTGGTGACCTTCCAAATAAATCTAAGCACTTCTACAACTAATGCACAATTCCATTCACATACATTTAAACAAGCGTGCCGTCATGCATATAAAAGAAAAAACACAACACAATGTATTAATACACAAATTAGTTATGTGTTGTCTAAGAAAATACAAGATGATCACAGGACTTTTTGCTACCAATAGCAATACCGTAGCGCCCCTCTGTGTGCAAAGTAATTGCTCATTATTAATCTCGGCATGAAAAAACCCAGCATGATTTAATAAAAAGAGACAAACTACGTTTGCAAGTAGATAAAAGTCTGGGTTAAATTTCCTTTTAAAAAACAAAACTCTCCCCTGCAGCCTCCCAAAGTTAATTTAATCTGATTTGCATACATAGCAGCTGCACGTTATCATGAAAAAAAAAAAGGTTTTAAAAATTTGTTTATTTAAATGCATTAAACCATGCATAGCCTACAAAAACTTGGTGGAAAGGTCCAAGGAAGAAAAAAGCCCCATGATAGACTGTTAAAGTATTACTCTTTTCCGACTTGCTTGTTGAAACTGAATGTTGTATTGGATGCCTTACGGTTTAAAATAAATATATTGCTTCATCTTGTATCCAATTCTTGATAATGTCCTGTAACGTTATCACACTGAGGCTGTCTGTGCTGTTGACACCTATATTTACATAGTCTGTCAAAGTGTGGCCTTCAGTTGACTCTAGCCTATGAAATATGTTTGCTTCCTATAACTATGTACAAGAGAAAACTCTCAGGGGACATGATGCAAACCACAATCAGAACACCACCAGGAAATGCAGGTTTGCTTTTTGAGATCTAGCAACAGCATTTAACATTATTTAATTATCTGCAGGTCACCTCTGTTCTCATCTACCCGTGTATACATATTTACTGTTAATATCATTTTCATACAGCAATCATGGTTAGGATTGAAATACGGCTGTGAATGTGATGGAGAAAAGAACAAGCGGGGTGTGGGGGGTGTGCTGAAGATATGAGAGAAGAACCTGGCAGAGTCCGTCAATCAAATTCCTGCATCATTGTTCGTTGTTGTTCCAAACAAACACCCCACTAACTCAACCCACACTTTCCTTCTCCACCCAAACTGTGACTCCACAGTCCCTCCACCACACCACACACTTGGTCCTCCCTGTGGATTCACCAAATCACATGAACACTACAGATAAACCCAGAACTGTACCTGTAGGCTCCGTTGAGTTCTGGATGGATGGCAGGGTCCATGCCCGCCCAGTGGGTGGTCTGTGTGAGAAACTCCTTATTCACACAGTTCTTCAGGCTGTCTGGAATACGACCTGGGGGCAAATAAATACATTAGTGTGTAAATGGGCCTTTTTTGATGAATTGACCTCAGTGACCTTGCAAAAAAGGTCAGGGTGACCAAATTCAACATAAATATAAAATAATTCGGGCTCACGAGAGGTGCATCGATAAAATGTGTGATGATTAACCCAGAGATTGCAATTTATACGATCTATAGTAATCAATTCAAACTACTATGTAATAACCAGCTGCCACTTTGACTTAAAATCAGACTTAAAATCTGCTGCTCACTGATCAATATATAAATAAACCTGCATATCTACTGCACTCAGCATATTTGCAAAGGGGCTTCATGGCAAATAGAAACTACAAAAAAAAACTTATACATTTATATACAAGTCACCAATTCACATTTTCCGATGTACAGTTCGCTTTAACGGTCAGAATCCACAACCACCAACTTTTAATATAGCATTTAAATACTGGTGCAAAGTTTACGAGTGGCGCATCGACAAAGTGCATGGCTATTAACTCGGAGATCGCAAGTTCAAACCCGAGTTAATGTCACAGTCTTCCGGAGTCGGGAGTCTAAGGGGGCTAACTGGCCGAGCTCTCGTGAAAGGGAGGGACAGCATACACTCATTTCCCTGTCACATTCTCACTCCCTTCTCACAGTGATCGCCAGCCAATCACGGGAGTCTGTGAACTCATTCGTATAAGTGGGCGGATAGTGCTCTCCCTCCGAGTGTGTTACCCCGCCCCCAAATATGCATGGTGCTGCAGTTCAAAAAGAGGCCGGTGACTAGCATTGCACGTCACAAAGGGGGAGCGTTCATGCTTTTGCCCCTTTCTGGTCGGTGGCAATCATGTGATTGAGAAGGCAATACCTGATGGGCGGGAGTTGGATACTACTAAATTGGGGAGGGGGTCCCCAAAAATAAATAACCAGCACTGCTAGTGTTAACAAGAGGTGCCTGCAATGGCGCAGGAATGACAGCAAAAGGCAGCGAAGCCTCATTACAGCTTAAACTTTCACTTGAAATTCTTTGTGACCAAATCTTTCTTTAATTTGTAAAAATATGGTGGTATTAATGCAACAAAAGGTCTGCATTGTGCGAACAATTCTCTAAAACCTGCTACATAAACAATTGCTCTCTCAATTGCCAAATTGTTAAATCTTACAAGGTCGTGAGGGAGCTGGAGCCCATCTCAGCCAAGACAGAGCTTGCCAGACCACTGCAGGGTCAATACACAGAAAAATTCATAGTCACATCTACAACGTGGGGAAATTTAGAACAGACAATTAGACTCATATGCACATCTTTGGACTATGGAAAGAAACCAGGGTACCGAGAAATAAACAAGCCAGTACAGGCAGCCTATGCACAGTTGGTGGTTTGGTGCCTTGCGCAATAGAACTTCAGCCATGAATCTGGAGGGAACCCCCCCCCCAACCAACCATCACACATTTTCCTTGCTGGTTCAGGAATCAAACCAGCAATCTTTCAATTCCAAAGCTACTTCTCCAACCATTAGGCTACAGCTGACCCCAACTTACTTGATATGTTATACAGTACTGTATTTATCCCACAAGGGAAATTACTCTGTACATTTAGCCCATCCAAAGTGAGCTCACACACTATTATTATACATCACCAAGCCATGACATATATGAATCATCTATAATCTGGTGTTCATAAAATTAGATGTTCATTTAGCATTTATGGACTGGAAAATCTCATGTCAGTATTTCATCACAGTCAGAAATGGCTCTAGTTTTGTATCAGATTCAGGAACATGGCAGTTTCTCGCTTATAATTTCTTGATGACAACCTGAATTTTTCGTCTTTAGTTTTGCGGTGGTGTTGTACTGTTTTGTAATCATCCGTCTTTGTGAGTCAGTTTGTGTCTCTCGAAACAAAATACTGATCCCATCTTTACACAGACACTACCCTACCTGACTCCAAGGGGTGATTTTGAATGTCTGGGTCAAAGGTCACAACATTCTGGATATACTATATACAGTGATCCATCGCTACTTCGTGCTTCAGTGTCTGCAGCTTCGGTGCATCGCGTGTTTTTCAAAAATATTCATGGAAAATTAAAAATAAGGAAATTAAGGAAAATGCGACAAAACAAGGCCCATTATGCAAAAAAAAATTAATTAATTAAAAAAACCTACACAAAAACAAAAAATAACCCAAACCCCCCCAACAAAACTACTTACAGTTTTATGTGAGGTGCGTATCTGAGCGTCTGGATGTGTGTATTTATATTTAATTTACACCATATCCATTATTTTTTCATGTTTAATTGTTATAAGCAATTATACCACCGAATATGTATTTACTGATATTATATACACATATACATGTGCGTATACGTCAGTCAAGGGGGAATGGGGTCTATCCTACTTTGCGGAAATCAGTGGTCGTGGGGGGTGGGGGTCTCGGTCCCCATTAACCATGGAAAGTGAGGGATCACTGTATTTCATTTAACTTCACAAATGTGTCATCAGACCTGCCATTTTTAATGAAACACTATTAGGAAACCATACGTCGGCTTTTAAGTAAGACCTTTCACACCCTTTTGTTCCTTTAAAAAAAAAAATCTTGTGAAACATTTAAGCAAGAACTTTTTCTGTAATATGGTCACATCAGTGTCATACACGATGTATTATAAGCCGAGTACCTGGGTAGTATCCCTAGAGGGCTGGTTTGGTTACATTATTCATGCTGCATGGTGGTGGTATATTCTCCTCTATTAGCAAAAGTCTATGACCCTCTAGTTTTTATTAACTTAAAACATTTCAGTGCCACCAGAATTTTAAAGCCTTCAAAAGCTTGTACGCATTTTAATCATTCATTACGTAGACATGAAAGACATGAACCTCCCCAAGGAGCATCTAATTGGTTCTGAATCATCATTGTGCATACCGGTAATGGCCCTGCGGATCTCCCGGGCTGCTTCTTCTCTCATCTCGATGGAGGCCTGCTCACTGTACCAGGCAGCGTGAGGAGTGCAGATCAGATTCGGGGCATCTTTCAGAGGGCCCTGGCTGAAACTGGGACAGCGGTAAGAGGTGTTAAAGGAGTGTGAAAATCAGTACACTGTGGAATGCTAAGAGGTTGTAGGACTAGTAAACACACAATACCTTATCGGCGTCTGTCAAAATCACCTGACACACTCATGCTCTCTCTCTCTCTCTCTCTCTCTCACACACACACACACACACACACCTTAGCAGGAATGCCACATTCAAGATTTACCTAAAGGGTTCTGTCTCGTGGACGTCGAGGGCTGCGCCTCGTATCCTGCCCTCTTTCAGAGCCTGAGCCAGAGCTTTCTCATCCACCAGCCCCCCTCGTGCAGTGTTCACCAGGAAAGCACCCTGACGCATCTGAGCAGAGCACGAACAAAAGGGAATACAAAAATAAGACAGTGCACCTTATTTAGCTCTAGGAAATTTTAT
>CM045750.1:21459418-21481918 GCA_024760905.1 Plotosus lineatus | reverse complement strand
TTTTGAATCTTTATTTTTGAAAACATTATCTCTCTTCAGGTAAAATTACAGGCTAATTAAATGCAATTTAAAGCCAGAGTTAAAAATAAATAAATAAATAACACTGTCTGAAATAATGGAAACAATAAAAATAAGGAAACTGACACATGGTTTCCACTCAGAAACAATACACTAAAACACAGAGCCAAGAAACTGCATATAAAATTTTTTAAAGAGACATGTTTCATTAAAAAGAAAGAACTATAAAAACGGGGGGAGGGTGCTGCAAAATAATTGCATCATCTCTACTGATAACAATTTTGTTAAAACAATGAGAAGGCATTGTGGCCAAGGGGTTAGCATGTCCAGCTCACAGAAAGCAGTGCCTGGGTTTGAGTCCCAGTTTCAGCAAGGGCATTTCTGTCCGTTTGTGAGTTTAAATGTTCTTCCTTTGCTTGCACGGGTTTCCTTTGGGTACTACGGTTTCCTCCCACAGTCCAAAAACATGCACATTAGGCTGACTAGCTTCTCCAAATTGTCCATAGGCATTGAGTGTGTATACTTATGTATGTGCATGTGTTAGCCCTGAGATGGTCTGATGAGCTGTTCATGGCCTACCCTGCCTTTGTCCAGTGTCGCCTGAGATTGGCAGCCGTTTCCCCGCCAGCCTGATAGGATTAAGCTGTTCGGCAGAGGAGAAAATAATCACCAAAAGAAGTGAGAGCCCTCTAGGACCGCTTAATCCTAATTAGGGTCGCGGTGAGGCTGGTGCCCATCTCAGCCGACTCTGGGCGAGGGCAGAGTTGAAAGAATTTACTATTATTCTTTCAATATTACAGATAGTATTCATTTATACATAAATTTAATATACAGTATATCATTTTTACGAGAATATATTTTACTAAATATAAATTGTAGACAACAGCAATAGAAGGAAAAACCGCAAAGCCTTAGATCCTGAAGACAAACAATTAAGCAACAGCTTTACTAATGAATGTTATTTTTACAAAGTACTGACGCTAAGAGTCAAAAGTCCTTCCAAAACTGCTAAAAGAAACGGCTCACCCCGGGAGATTAACAGGCAGATGTCTGCCGCCTCTGCTGCAAAGCGGGGCTTGCACCGGTCCGTCGTGGAGAAGAGGGAGCCGAGCCGGATGACAAAGCTCTCCGTTTGCAAGTTGATCTACATTCCAACCTTCACCTACGGTCACACACTTTTTGTAGTGACCAAAAGAACACGATCGTGCATATAAGCGGCTGAAATGAGCTTCCTTTGCAGGGTGGCAGGGCTCTAACTAAAAAAATGGGTGATGAGCTCAGCCATCCGGGAGGAGCTTAGAGTAGAAAAATTACTCCTCCACTTTGAAAGGAACCAGTTGAGGTTGCTCGGGAATCTGATTAGGATGTCTTCCAAATGCCTACCTGGTGCGGTGTTATCGCAGTGTATAGACAATAAGAGTACTGGCTCGGCTGTGGCAGACATAACAGTCGTAGTATTAGTAGTAGTAATAGAATGTGTCAAGAGGGAATAAGGTCATCCTCCAGTGTCACTAAAACACTCAGGCTCATTGCTTCATGGCTGCAGGCATGCTAAAGCATTTCAAGGTACTCCCAACGCCAATCACAAAAGCACATGTCCGTGTCACAAAAATTGTATGTAGGACAGGTTCTGATGTTGACAGCATAATGCTCATGATGTGCTCCGTTTGTTCACTACAGGAACACTCCTGAACATTCGAATTATGGCGCTCTATCTTGGTATTACGTGATAGTCTTGTTGCTCCTACTGAGAGTGCAAAAACAAATTCTCTCAAATATTACAATGGCAATAAAGCAGCCTCACATCCTTAAGTTTAAAAATCGTTAATACTTAGTAATGCCTGCATGTCAGGTGAGTCCAAGAAACACTCATTTTTAGAAAACTACCTGATAATAATCGACATGCAATGATGCAATTCAAGCTCGAATTAAGAACTAAACGGTAGAGTTTGACAATTACACATTAAAAACACTGTTGCTTTTTCAAGTCTGTCTGATTTAAAGAAACAGCCCCTGTAGTCCAACTTGTTCATTGTCATTTTGACAAACACCCCTGATTTCAATCACAGACAGGCACAGAAAACAGCACACTGCAGGACAAGAGCTTCTTTTCTCTGTAGAGAAAAGTGTATAATAACCCCATCCTTTCAGAACAGGAAGTTTAAATTGGCTTGTAGAAGAGAACAGGGAGGAAAACCAGAGAGCCATCTGTCTCTTCGAGCTCTGGGAGGGCACACTCGAGCCTGGAGGCCATCCAAAAATACACAACACGTGCCAAAATAGGCGATCGGCAACTCAGCAGAAAAACAGACAACCATGGGAGTGCTTAAGATCTCAGTGAGCATTCTCTAAGCAGGAGGAATAATATATCTGACAATATATCTGATTTAGATCCAAAGATAGGGAGTAACTGACGTGATCTATTTATAGCAATCATCTCAAACTACTATGTAATAACCAGCTGCCACTTTGACCTAAAATCAAAACAGTTACAACCTCGGGCCTGCAGGTCAGCGTGCGCAAGTTCCAGCTGAAAGAAGACGTATCTGCACATGCTGCTGCTGCTCACTGATCAATATATGAATAAACCAGCATATCTACTACACTCAGCATATTTGCAAAGGGGCTTCCTGGCAAACAGAATCTACAAAAAATTGATAAATAAATATTCAAGTCACCAATTCATGTTTTTCCGATGTATAGTTTGTGTCAGAGTCCTCCACCACCAACAACTTTTAATATAGTATTTAAAAACTGGTGCAAGGCTCCCGAGTGGTATACCGACAGGGTGCGTGACTAATAACTCGGACATCACAAGTTCAAACCTGAGTTAGTGCCACAGCCATCTGTAACATGCACCTTAGAGACATTTTAAGGAGATTGTATACACACACACACACACACACACACAATGGTCTGGTCTGGTACCTTCCGAGTCGTAGGACGACTCTTGGCAACCTGCCATGAAGGATAACGCCTTGATTATCATCTTCATGAAGGTTTTCTTGGCAAGCACAGTGCAGTGGTTTGCCATTGCCTTCTGCACGATGTGAACCTACGGGCAATTTAAAACGGCCAATTAACCTACTGTGTATGTTTTTGGACTGTGGGAGGAAACCGGAGTACCCGGAGGAAACCCACGCAAGCACGGAGAGAACATGCAAACTCCACACAGAAACGGCCAGACCGGGAATCAAACCCAGGCCTTCTTGCTATAAGGCGGCCGTGCTAACCACCATGCCACTGTGCCGCCATACACATACTACTGTACTATATATATATATATATATATATATATATATATATACACACACACACACACACACACACACACATACGCACACACATACATGGATCCCTCATTTTCCACGGTTATTTGGGACCGAGATCCCCGACCACCGAATTCCATGAAGTAAGATCACTCCCTCGAACCCCCCCCCCCCACCGACTGACGTATACATACATGTATACATGTATATAATATCAAATACATATTCAATGCTATAAATGCTGATAATAAACATTTTATTACATCATATGCATTATTTTTAAATACACATATACAGATGCGCACCTAACAAAAATGTAACTAGTTTTGATGAGAGGTTTTGGGTTGTTTTTTTTTTTTGTTTACGAGTTTTTTTAGGGGGGATGGTTGTTGCATAATTGGCCTTGTTTTTGTGGCATTTCCCTTAACTTTCCCCCTAGTTTTCCTTATATTTTTATTTTTCAATGAATTTTTTTTGAAAAACCCGTGATGCACTGAAGCCGCAGAAACTGAAGCACAAAGTGGCGAGGGATCACTATATATATATATATATATATATATATATATATATATATATATATACACACACACACACACACACACACACATATATATTACACATACTGTATATCCACCGATGCAACCGAACATGCATGTGCGTCCACTGAGTGCATTTGCACTCAGAAGAAAGAACATTTTCTTGTGTAGTGAATGTGTTACCTTCTTCAGAAGATTTTGAAAATAACACTGAACAGACTAGTCATTATTAGAACGTTTTTTTTACCGAAATAAATGACAACACTTTCAACGCTTCGCCTTTAGGCAGTGCTTAATTTATATTTGTATGACAACATCTCTAAAGACACAAGTACAGCCATTTTTATATATAAACCAGAATCTGGTGGTTTCATAGCTCACGTTCAACTCTACGCCTTTTATACATTCGTTCCAATGACCATATTGTAGATTGCATTCCAAACAAATCAGAAATATCTCACCAAGCTATGACAGGATGCATCAACAGCGAAGTGAAATTGAGCCTTACATGTCCAAAGCACAATATGAATCTGATGATGTGAACTTGTCATTGTAGGATGCTAACACTCAGCAGAGAGGAATCACTCAGACATCACTCATATATTCGAGGAAAATTTCATAAAGTAAGCAGTTTGACTTTTTGAAATTCCACCAATCCATGCCCTCAAACAGCAGAGAATATTATTTATATGCCTGGTACACCAATTCAATCAAGTATAAATCAATTTTTTTTTTCTACAAAACAATAACATATACTGGTCTTTCCCCAAAAATTAGCATATTGTGATTAAAGTTCATTATTTTCTGTAATGTACTGATAAAAATGTAACTTTCATATATTTTAGATTCATTGCAGACCAACTGAAATATTTCAAGTCTTTTATTGTTTTAATACTGATGATTTTGGCATACAGCTCATGAAAACCCAAAATTCCGATCAAAAAATTAGCATATCATGAAGAGGTACTCTAAATGAGCTATTAACCTAATCATCTGAATCAACCAATTAACTCTAAACACCTGCAAAAGATTCCTGAGGCTTTTAAAAACTCCCAGCCTGGTTCATTACTCAAAACCGCAATCATGGGTAAGACTGCCGACCTGACTGCTGTCCAGAAGGCCATCATTGACACCCTCAAGCAAGAGGGTAAGACACAGAAAGAAATCTCTGAGCGAATAGGCTGTTCCCAGAGTGCTGTATCAAGGCACCTCAGTGGGACGTCTGTGGGAAGTAAAAAGTGAAAGAAGGGCTGATTCCAGACCTTGGGGGACCTGTGGAAGCCGTGGACTGAGTCTGGACTAGAAACATCCAGAGCCACCGTGCACAGGCGTGTGCAGGAAATGGGCTACAGGTGCCACATTCCCCAGGTCAAGCCACTTTTGAAGCAGAAACAGCGGCAGAAGCACCTGACCTGGGCTACAGAGAAGCAGCACTGGAGCTCAGTGGTCCAAAGTACTTTTTTCGGATGAAAGCAAATTTTGCATGTCATTCGGAAATCAAGGTGCCAGAGTCTGGAGGAAGACCGGGGAGAAGGAAATGCCAAAATGCCTGAAGTCCAGTGTCAAGTACCCACAGTCAGCTGCTGGTGTTGGTCCACTGTGTTTTATCAATGGCAGGGTCAATGCAGCTAGCTATCAGGAGATTTTGGAGCACTTCATGCTTCCATCTGCTGAAAAGCTTTATGGAGATGAAGATTTCATTTTTCAGCACGACCTGGCACCTGCTCAAAGTGCCAAAACCACTGCTAAATGGTTTACTGACCATGGTATTACTGTGCTCAATTGGCCTGCCAACTCTCCTGACCTGAAGCCCATAGAGAATCTGTGGGATATCGTGAAGAGAAAGTTGAGAGACACCAGACCCAACACTGTGGATGAGCTTAAGGCCGCTATCGAAGCATCCTGGGCCTCCGTAACACCTCAGCAGTGCCACAGGCTGATTGCCTCCATGCCACGCCGCATTGAAGCAGTCATTTCTGCAAAAGGATTCCCGACCAAGTATTGAGTGCAGAACTGAACATAATTATTTGAAGGTTGAATTTTTTTGTATTAAAAATACTTTATTGGTCGGATGAAATATGCACATTTTTTGAGATCGGGATTTTTGGGTTTTCTTTATTTTTTTGCCAAAATTATCAATATTAAAACAATAAAAGGCTTGAACTACTTCAGTTGTGTGTAATGAATCTAAAATATATGAAAGTCTAATGTTTATCAGCACATTACAGTAACTAATGAACTTTATCACAATATGCTAATTTTTTGAGAAGGACCAGTATGTTTTGATTTTGTTTTGCAGGAATCGATCCAACAACCTTTCAATCCCAAACCTGGTTTTCCAAACATTTGGCCCACATTATGCTGGGGGAAAAATAAAACAAATAAATGAAAAGCTGGTGAAAATACAGTGGTACCTCACCTTATGAAATTAATCTGTTCCAGAAGTGGTTTCATAACCTTATTTTTTGTAAGTTGAGCCGCATTTTACATGTAAAAGGCCTGATTCATTCCAAGGCCCCCAATACTACCCCCTAAACCCTTTAAAAATTATAAAAGTATACCTTTTAAGGCCTCCTTCTGCTTCAATATCGTACGTATGGTAGACGGGTTTGGCCATATTCCTTTGCTTCATCACTCAGCCACATGCTACATGCCCGCTTCTTCTTTTCACTCACACCGGGAATGACTTTCATCGGGAATCACACACGCGTAGCAGGCTGTTGGGCGATAGCCAATGGGAGAGCAACTCACGCATTGTTTGAATTTTTGAGATGGCGTGTTTCGTAATGTGAATTTGTTGCGTATCCAGAGACGGGAATTTGAGGTAAATGCGTTTCGTAACCTGGACTTTTCGTTTGTTGGGTCGTTCGTAAGGTGAGGTACCACTGTATGACTGTTTACAGCAAATATAAATTGCATTCAATTTGTTTCACTGAATTTGCACATGAAACGTAGCTAAATCTGCTAAAATGCAAGATGTCCTTTTCTGTAATTACTCCACCTGTAATCAAAGCAATCTGCCATGAGACAAAATGAAAAAAAAATATTGTTAATGCAAACAATGTTCAAGGTATTTCACAGTAACCTTGCTGCATCACACCACCCATCACAGATCACCACCTATCATAACACACATTGTTTTATTATTTTCCTCTGAGCCCGAGTCAACACTGCACCCGGATAATATATTAACTTTTAAAAAAAAAAAAAAAAAAAAAAAAAAAAAAAAAAAAAAAGTGGTTTTCTTCTAGCTTTTATTTAAAATCTTGTGTAAATGGGATATTTTATACCATTATTTCACAAAATTTTCTCAGCTCTCTAACAAGCTCCACAACCAAACACTGAAACATTTATTAAACATCACTAAGGCCTTTTTTAAATAAATAATGCTATAACAGCCTGTTACCCTGAATGTACTGAAGATATTTATAGTAGCAGATATAAACTAATAAATCTTTAGAAATACAAGAGAACATTATATGATCTACACTGTGCCTTCAGCTAACTATAAAACCAACAGCAACACAAAATACCCTCATAGCCTCCAGTTTCTTTTCTGGGCTTACAGATGTAGTATTCTGCTCCCATAACTCAACCGCTTTAGGGTTTGATGTAATGCGGTTTTATATCAGATTAGCTGATGGTAAAGACTAGATCAGGCCTCGTTATTTGCGTCCTTGTGCATTCTGATTTCTACCCATTACAATGTATAAAGCGTGGGTACTTGTGCTTTCTAGCCATTTTCTATTATCAGCAGAATCACACAGAACAGCATGTTCCCTATTCTAATTCGGAATTCAAACAAACTATAGTTCTTACCTTGTATCTGAATGACTTCATGCACCGTGCTGCTGCTACAAGATTGGCTGACTGGGGAACTGCATGAATGTGCAGGTGTTCCCAACACTCAGACTTGTGGGTGTAATCCCGTGTCTTGATTTGTATACTCTTCCTTTGAGTGCATGGATGTGTTCACACTGAGTGCACCAACATGCAGTGCACCATTAGTACCCAGTAGATGAACTTAAAAAAAAAAAAAAAAAAAAAACCTGACAATTTTTTTAGTGCACAGCTTTGCACACTTCTCACTTTCAATGATAGTGGGCTTGACCATGTACCGAATAGCTTTCAACCTTTCTCAAAATGGCAGTCAGAAATTCAAAGAACACACAAGTTGAGAAAGTTAAAAAATAATTAACCTTTAAAAGGATTGAACAGAAATTTCAAGATACAATCAAATTGCATGACTTGACATTTCTGGTCAGTATAATGATGCCATTTCTGATAAGGTGATTTTCAATGCTCAGGCTAAGACACTACTTTTGAAGTATGTGCATGAGTATGCATAATGTACTTTGTCGAGGTATACTACAAGTATGCATGCTAATTGTGACGCATAAGTTTTCCCCAAACTAAACATGTTCTATGAGGACATGCTAAAATATGATTGATTCATTCATTCATTTCATACATACATACATATACACACACACACACACACTCACACATATATATATATATATATATATATATATATATATATATATATGTTTGTGTGTGTGTGTGTATGTGTGTGTGTATGTATATATATATATATATATATATATATATGTTTGTATATATATATATATATATATATATATATATATATATACACACACACACAAACATATATATATATATATATATATATATATATATATATACACAAACATATATATACAAACATATATATATATACACACAAACATATATATATACAAACATATATATATATATATATATATATATATATATATATATATATATATATACACATACACACACACATACAAACACACTAATATATATTATATATAAATAAAACAACAACAAAACAAACAAACTATATATATTAGTTTGTTTGTTTTGTTGTTTTTTTATCCAAAATGAGTGAGCACACATGTATACAACAGCAGTTGTAGGTTAGGTACCTTGCTCAATGTGGAGCTCACGCCCTCCACCACCACACATTTTGTCTGGCTGGTTTAGTAATCAGACCAGCAACCATTCAGTCCCAAACACACTTCCCTAACCATTAGGCCATGGCTACCCTTAAATATATTTATTACAACATCAACCAGAATCAAGTTTGGCAGTGGATTAATACATCAGGAAGGCTTGCTCACTCACCAAACTACTTAATCCTACAAGAACCGCAGGGAGGCCGATACCAATCTCTGGTGACACTAGGCAAAGGCAGGGTACACCCTGAACAGCTCACCAGATCTTTGCAGACCCAACATACACACACACACACACCTAAGGACAATTTTAAACAGTCATTTAGCCGAATGGTTATAACTTTGGACTGTGGGAGGAAACCAGAGTATTTGGAGGAAACCCACACAAGCACAGGGAGTATATCAGCAAATGTGAGTGGATCATTTTAACAAGCAATGTTAATGTGGAACAGTGGAAATGAGGGATTGGACTCAGCAAAAGTTCAGATTTGACTTCATATAAATAAATAAACTACTTCATGAATTCACTGCACAAGGTTTCCTCCAGAGATGATCTATGGAAACCGTTACAAACAGAACCTGTGGGAGAACCTGTAAAAACAACGCCGGCAAGATCAATCGTGGTTATTAAGGTTAAAGGAGGCCAAGATAACAAATCCTGGCTTTTCTGTTTTATACTCAAGTCCTTTATTTAATTTCAATAAAGATCTGCATCAATATTTGTATTTCTTTCATTTATGGCAGGCGATTAAAAAAAAAGATGAACATAACATGTACAAAACTGAAAAACAAGTCTGTCATCCAAACGGATCAGATTTGTTTGAGTCTTCACATGTAAATTCAGTCAAAGATTCCTCTACCTTCTCGTGGATCTCTTGGGTCGACTGAGCGTCACAAAAGGCTACAGTGGCCACGTCCTTCAGGATAGGCATCTCCACCGTGCAGTCCCGGCCGTCCAGCAGCGCCACCAGAGGACGAGGGTGCATGGGCCCGTTCATTATAGGAGGCCTGAGGCCTGCATAGAGAGATGTGAAAGTTGTGACACCAATACAAGATAGGCAAAGGTTAATAAGTTCGGTCAGAGGCGTAGCTCCAGGGCAGGCAGTTTCTAACACTGACTTGAATCCAGAGTTCAGTTTTGAATTCTATAGCCACCTGAATCTCAGCCATTTTACTGCTGTCATAGGAGAGGAATGGAACTATGCTTAGGTTTAATACAATTTAAATAGATGCCTTCTTTAACTATTCATCTCCATTTAGAAGACGTCTAATAAACGGGATAATTATGCAAAAAACGCTCCTCATGATGTCGTCACTTCTGTCATTCTTCAGGCATGTGGTATGCTTTCCAACTTCTCTCAATTACACCAAGAGTGGACTTGGATACAACTAAAGCATCGCCTCCCCGTGTAGCAACGATCAATTCCACTTTGTGGTGAAAGGAATCAAGGCAGGCCACCCCACGCACCAGCATTACAGTCTAAAAACAGCCAAGATGCTTCAATGACCCAGAATAAAAGATACAGCACAGAAAGTCAATAAGAGGAAGAACTTTGACAATACAGAAAAAATTCTATACACTCTCAGTAAGCATAAATAGATTCAGCACCAACATCCACATTCATACAATTTTAGTACCAGTTTCTGATCCAGCTCAAAGCTTAGGATCGAAACACTGGAGAACATGCGGAGGGCTACCTGTATAATCGTCTGTGAAAGCTTTGGCTTGTTCTTAGAGTAGAAACTTTCATTTAATTATTTGTATTGTATTAACAGGACAGCACGGTGGCGTAGTTGTTAGCATGTCTGTCTCACAGCAAGAAGGTTCTGGGTTCGATTCCCAGCTCGGGCATTTCTGTGTGGAATGTGCATGTTCTCCCCATGTTTACGTGGGTTTCCTCCAAGTACTCTGGTTTCCTCCCACAATCCGAAAACATGTAAAGTAGGCTAATTTGCTTTTCCAAATCACGCCCAGGTGTGAGTGGGAGTATGAATGGTCGTGCAAGGGTCACCCTTAGGATGGCCTGGTGAGCTGTCCAGGGTGTACCCCGATCTCGCCCAGAATCGGCGAATTAGGATTAAGCGGTTCAGAAAATGAATGCATGTATGTATTAACAGTCATGATGATTATTTTGTGATTCACATTGTTTTTCACGTTTTAACACCATTGCACTTAAAGATGTGGAACTCAAGTGACAAGTACAATACTCTATAAATGATAAGCAGTGGAAGATACCACACGGGAACAGCACCACCTGATGGATCCACCACATTGGGCTTAAAAGCGTTATTCCAAGTGGATAACACTTGAATTAAAACTACCAACATTCAGTTTTCATGGTTTCACTTGTAGAGGGTGGTGTCGTCATCACCCTTTCAATTGGAAAAATAAAAGAGAAACATCTTGCCTTTGTTTTTCTTGTGTTGCCCATGGTGTATATAGTAACCCTAACTGGTTAGGTTAGAAGGGAGGTTTTTCCCTGAGGGCTGTTCCTCAAAGCAGGCCCATATACTGTACTCACTTGGTGATGCGGTTGGGGGGGGGGGGGTGTTTGCACACAACTCATTTTTTTTACAATCTTTTAAAAATTCTTAAAAATAATTAAAATTTTTACATTTCTGTTGATCATTAAATAGTTTGGTTCCAAAATGTTGCTTCACAGATTCTAATGAATTGAAAACAGGTAGGCTGAGGTTAGTTTTAATTCTAGAAACTGCTTGGAATGATTAGCAGAGTTCACTTGATCAAGTCGGTCATGGTTCATTATGCATATTATTTACAAAATTCTATTTTTAATGTGTTGGGGGTTTTTTGTGTTGAAATTCCCATGGAATATATTTTAAAATAATACGGTGCCTGAGCACAGTGGTGGTCTGGTGGAGGCAGTGGTGGCCTGATGGTAAGATGCTGGATCACTGATCCCGAGGTTAGGGGTTTAAGCCCCACTCTCAAAAGGCTGTCACAGCAACAGCCACAGCCACATACACACACACACACACACACACGCACACACACTGCAGCAAACTGGGTTATCAAATGCCGGTCATGTGTCTCACTGTCTGTGGTGAGAGGTTCATGTTAAAGAACCATTGCAGACTCTCAAGAAGAGCTGCATAGCCATCAGTGTGTTTCTGCCCTGAGATAGCCTGGGAGCTGTCCAGTGAATATCCCGGCTTCACCCAGAGTCGGTTGAGATGGGCGCCAGCCTCCCTTGACTCTAATTAGGATTACGTGGTTCAGAAAATTCATTAATGGATGAAGGCCGGGAGAAAGCCAAAAGAACTTAATATACTATTCGGCAACATCAACCTCGCCTTTGACGAATAAATTGTAAATTATTATTGTTATTATTAACATAATCATCATACAATACTAACCAATAATTACACAACTGGACTTTATTTCACATGGAACTCTAATGGCATTTAATGATGTAATCTAACAGTGATGGCTTTAATCGAACTGTAAGGGCATTTAATGATGTAACTTTACTGTAAACTCTACATGCAACGCAGCTGTGACAAATCCCCTTTATTTATGGAACAAGTATCTTTAATTCCTGTCAGACCTGCACCACCACTTGTAATAATAATAATTATCAATGATTTATACACTAAAACAATGACAAAATATTGATAGAAATAATACAGACTAAAGATATCACCAGGGCGCGAAATTAGCTGTGGCCCAGCGGCATTTTTGTGGGAGGTCCAGAAAAATCCAACCCAATACCGGCCCCCATGTCAGGCAGAAAGCCTTTTCAGTAAAATGAACCATCCGCCGACGGCCCAAGATATGACACTTCAATGAAAGCTCCTTACCAAAAGCTAGAGAAGATGCAGGTCATTTGAGTGGCATCACAGGGCTTAAATAATCATTAAAAACACAATAAAAAACCATGAATTCACAATTCAAGTAATCACATTGATGACGTGTGCAAAGGAGAGAAAAAAAAAAAAAAAAGAAGTGTATAGATCATCTGCTACCAATGAGCAGAAGGGAGAAACAAAAACTCTCAGCCATTGGCTAAATTTGAATCACGTACCAGTAACTTCAGGATTGCCGCTAATCCGCGAGTACAGGGATCCCTCACTATTTCGCACTTCAATTCATGCGGCTTCAGTGCATCGTGTTTTATATTTATTTATATATATATATATATATATTTTTTTTTTTTTTTTTCCCATTGAATTAAAAAATAAGGAAATAAAGGAATAGGAAGAAAACGTTAAGGAACATGCCACAAAAACAAGGCCAATTATGCAAAAAAAAAAACAAAAAAAACCCTTAAACACAAAACAACACTAAACCTCACATCAAAACTGCTTACATTGTTACATACGTGTTGTCTTCTCATGCAATACCATCTGTATGTGTGTGTATTTATATTTTATTTACATCTTGTTTTTTTAATGTGTAATTGTTACTATAAGCATGTTTAAGCATTGAACCTGTATTTATTGATATGTACACATATACATATACATCAGATGGGGGGTTGGGGGGGGGATGATCATACTTCGCGGATTTCGATGGTCGCGTGGGAATCTCGGTCCCAATTCACCACATAAAGTGAGGGATCCCTGTATTATAATAATAACAATTTAACTGTAACTAATGATGTCAAAGCAGACAGTTAACTGGCTTCGTAAAAGATTAAAAAAAAAAAAACTGACGTTGAACCAAGTAGCACTAATGTCAGAGATTATAAAGATTCTGAAAATAATCGACGTCCAAAGAGGACTTTTCAGGCAGAACCAATGACTAGACTCACACTCTGAAGGTTTGAGTTAACGCACTACTTTAATGTAATTTAAAGCGGACTATGTATTACGGATATTGTAATAGGCCTGAGTACAAGTTTACATTGCAAACACCAAAAAAATAGTGGTCAACATGTATTTTTCTTATGCAGTCATAATAGCTATTGTACACCAAACACAGACAGGTGAACAAGTGAATGAAAATAAATAATAACTGATTATCACATAATTAATCATTCCAGAAAAAGTGGGGTCCAATAAACTTTTTAGGGGTCCTGCAGATTTTTCTTCTGCCTGCCCCCTGTCTGGTGTAAAATTTTCTTAATTAAGTGCCCTTGACCACGATTAAAGAAATATCAGAAATTAAAGTAATTTGCCAGTAAAATAAGTCAAATAACAAAATCTGTCCAATTCAAACTAAACAAACTAATTTGAGTTTATTGTAAATGTGTTGCACATATCGGGTGCAGGAACAAAAAAATGCTACTTCAATACCCTTTTAACATTTACATATACAGGGATCCCTCACTTTCCACCAATTGGGACCGAGATCCACCAGCAACCATCGAATTTCGCAAAGTAGGATCATCCCCCAACCCCCGACTGACGTATACGTACATGTATATGTGTGTATATAATATCAATAAGTGCATATTCAATGCTATAAATGATTATAACAACAATTAAACAAAAAATAATGCATAAGATGTAAAAATATAAATACACACACAAGCACACACACACACACACACACACACACACACACACACACACACACACGTGTGCACGCACTCAAATGCGCACCTCACAAAAATGTAACTAGTTTTGATGGGAGGTTTTGGGGGGTTTTTTGTTTTGTGTTTGTTTGGGGTTTTTTTTTTGTTTTGTTTGAATAATTGGCCTTGTTTTTATGGCATTTTTCTTAACTTTTTTCTTATTCTTCCTTAATGTCAATTCGATTATTTTTTTTTTTAAAACGCAATCCACTGAAGCGTGAACTAGCGAGGGATCCCTGTAATCCAAGCGGAATAGTCACTTATAGGCTACAAAAAATAATAATAAAAAAAAATTACAGTCATTGGGCCTTTTTCCGAGTACGTATAGCAGTATTAAACTGAAAAAAAAATAATAAGTGAACGGTTTAAAAACAATTGCTTTCCTGTGAGTCCCTGATGTGCTTTGCAGCCCTGTTCGTGTAGAAAAGGACAGACAAACATTAACAGTCAAGGTTAATCTCACAGAGAAGAATCCCAAAATAAAACATGCCCTGAAGAATAAACCCGACCTCTACTGAGACAATCACATATCTCTGGGACAAACATGGAGAATGTTTGCCATTGACTTTGACCAAACACTGTTACCAATTACAGTGCACATAACCGAGCATGCTGGGTCATTCTCTCACTTGTCATACTGGTGCTTCCTGAACATATTGTGACACAGAGGCATCCTGAAACGGCCTGTTCGGCCACCTCAGACACAAAATTCTTATTGTTACAAAGGATATGATTATACACCCATCATACAATATACGAGGACGTGCAGGATAACAGGGAAGCAGGTCACCTTGCCGAGCGTATCAGATGTACGCCACCTGCATCCATTGTTCATTATTAAGATTTATATTGGAAATATTATTCGCGCATAGCGCAAGTAATTACAGGCGTGACTTTTTAAATCGGTCATTCTGAACATCGTTATATGATGACGCGACGCAATAACGGTAAATTAATAATAAGAGCGTAATAAAAAAATTTAATTTCCTCGAAATGCACAGAGCAGTCTATACTAACATTACAGTACTGTTGAATTTACACAGATTAATTTTCAGTAAAAGCCATCCATACAGTAGATACAGCTGTAATTCAAATCCAAGGGTTATATTATTTCAACCCCATTAGAGCCGCAAAGAGGCTGGAGCCTATTTTATCCAACTCAGAGTAAAGGCAAGATACAACAACTGTGAACAACTGAACAGACCATCACACTGACAACACACACACACACACACACACAACCATTTATTTTCACACCTATTGGCACCTTGGAACAGCTATTTATTATGTGTTTGGATTCTAGGAGGAAACCAGATCGCCTGGAGGACATGAAACTCCGAGTTGGGGAATCAAACCTATGAACTTCTTTCTGTGAGGTGGACATGCTAACTACTACCCCACTATTACAGCCTGATAGAGATCATCGATATTTGAATAAGAGGCACAACAACAAAGTGCGTCTCTATCACCCAAGGGTTCATAAATTCGAGCAAAGTCCATGGATCAGGAGCCCTTAACTAATTGGCCGAGCTCTCAGAGAGGGCGGGATGGTATACAACCTCACCCCGTTACTCAAAAGAGACTAGCCAGTTATGGGCAAGCTGTGTATTAAATAAATATGTATTCAATGGAGTGCATAGCTGGGAGAACTCCTTCATGGGTGGAATTGGCTACGCCTTAAACAAGGACAATACGTGTAATTGCGTGATGAATAACTTAAACCTTGTCATCACAGTTGAATTGCTGTGGTACAAGAAAAAGAAAACACATCAAGTACATATGTTCCCACTGCAACTAGGGATTGGACAAAGATATCGATAAATCATGCTTATCGCGATATGACTTTTTGTATCACGATAACAATATGGTCATGTCATGATAAAAACAGTTCCAATCACATGACTGTTCACATTATCCTCGCCCAACATATTGAAAGTATATTGCAGGATTTAGCAAAAATATCATCTTTCTTCTGGACTTAGCATTTTTACTGCTATGAATACATCAATGAAAATTTTGTATTGTGTAGCGTGCTACGTAAAGCTACCTTAAAAATATTACCACATACGATTACGACAGGCGTTCAACAAACCCGAAATGTCCACAGATGTGCAACAAGCGAACGTGAGCACCCCCTGACTATACTGGAGTTTGCACACTGAAAAAAAGTGACAGTGTTTTCATCAAATATCAAAGTACCGTCATATAAATTTCAAATCCTATCCTCCAGCCTTTAATCACAACATAACAGTATATCCTGAATGTCTTTTTCTTTAAACTACATATTTAAAATATGTATTAATTCCTATCAGGTGCTCTAAAAATTGTGCTTTGAATGAATCATTCAATCAGGTTGGTGGTTCGAGGTAATTTACAGTGTATATAAGCACAGTTCATGTACAGTCCACAGCAGGATAAAAGTTCATGTGTGCTGAGATGTAATGTCAGTAAATGACACCATTCCGGTTTGTTGCCTAATCTGATAAGAGATGCTGATAACATGTAGATAAACACATGGATGTCTGTTGAATAAAAACAAAGAATAATGAACTGAGCCTCTGGTGCTCTTGAATTCGTTTGATATATTGTTCCAGTTTCGCCACTTTTAGATTTTAACATGCGTGTTGTCAAAGATCTGGGTGCTAGATACATAAATAACATTAATGGACTGTTCAATAATTCATTTCTGAGCAACATCTAGTCCCAAAAATAGAATAAATCACAAATAAATAAATTAAACATGTCCCAAAAAAAAAAAAAGGTGTTTATTTTGGAATCGTGGACTGTACAGAGTACCTGAGGTCTCCCTACCACTGATAAGAATTCTATGAAAGTAAATTGCAATTTAAAAAAAAATCTACCATAGCCGCTGTAGCTGGAAGTCCATGGAAGATAATTGGCCGAGCTCTCACGGGAGGGAGGGAAGGACAGCATACGCTCAATTCCCTGTCACTCACAACGATTGCCAGCAAATCGTGGACGTCTGTGGACTCATTCGTACGAGGGTGCAGATCGTGCTTTCCCTCTGAGCGTGTTAGACCGCCCCCACATGCACCACAGTTAGTAAAGAGACGGGTTGCTAGCATTGCATGTCACGGACGGGGTGTGCGCATGTGTTTGCCCATCCCCAGTCGGTGGTGGTCATATGATAGGGAAGGCGATGGGAAATGGATATGACTAAACTAGGGAGAAAATCCAAATAAATAAATAAATAAACAAACAAACAAATACATACATTGTTTGCCATTTTTTATTTAAAGAACTACTGGGAACATTTGTTTAAAAAAAAAAATTTGTTGGGTTTTTTTTTACTCCTGTGTCACAGTGGCTCATCAGGGCGGTGCTTATCCCCGGTTTCCATAATGTGAAGCGACCGGGAGTTCAACTCCTCCTGGATGGGACGCTAGTCCATCACAGGTTTCCTTCCCAGTATATTTTTTACTGGTACCCATTTAGACTGCTGGGTGAACTGAGGTACACTTGTGGTTAAGACCTTGCCCAGGGGTCTTAGCACAGTAGGGGTCTAACTGGGATTTGAACACACAACCTCCTGATTATGAGTGCAGCACCCTAACCACTACACCACCGGTGCCACTATTTGTTAGAACACTTATAATAATGATTTGATGGCAATCACCGTTAGCTTTGAACGAGTGTGTGAACGTGTGATGACCTGCGACTGCCTGGCATCCTATCCCCTGTAGACATTCCCGAGACAGACTCTGGTTCCACTGCAAGCCTAAGATATAGTAAGATAACACTAAGATAAAGTGCTTACTGAGACTAAACACAACTGATTGAACAATCCTAATATACTACAAGATCATTACCTAATCCTGACTCGCCTGAACCAGAGTCAATGTCCTGTCTTCTGGTGTAACGGATGTAATTAAAATGCAAGACCACGTATGAAGCTTTTAATAGCACGGTTCATGTAACATCCTCCCAGAATAAGTCAACGCAATGTCACAAAAGTAGTACACTACTACACTACTCGGTTTAATGTGTGTGTGCGTGTGTGTGCAAATTAGACATGTCTGATCCATACATACTGTATCTAATCTTGCGTGTGCAGGCATGACGTGACTGTTTTCCCCAACATCTCTTAGACACACAAACACACCCAGATACAGGCCACCTCCCTCCGCGTGCACACACACACACTCATGCACCATTTCTTATACAATCCCTCAACTTCCTTCTGTCCTAACCATTTATCATGTCTATTTTTTTTTCCTCCCAAGGCTTCACGTTGTTCTCATAAACCTTTAGATGGTCGTGTTGAGTGAAGTCTAGCAGCGTCTACCTTTTCCAGACTAATAGCTTTCTTCCCCTGTTCAATTTTCATTTAAGGCAAACCAACTGGCAGCACCACACAGTATAAAGCATACCTGACCTCTGGCGTGCATGCAATCAGACCAAATAAGGACTAAACCCAATGAGTGCTCATACAGTGTTCTGTTTCTGGGTTCTTTTAAACAGGTGAACGGATCGTATGAAACACACACACACACATACACACACACAAAGAAAGAAATACAAGCAAATAAATATTCGCACGGATTGCTGTGATCCCTGTGATGTGAATGCTGCAGTGTTATTAATGCCTGGCCCCTGGGGATGTGTGTGTGTGTGTGTGTGTGTGTGTGAGAGAGAGAGAGTGAGTGTGTGTGTATGGGGATCTGTTTGAATTAGCCACTTCATAGCAACGAGCGATATCGACTATCCGGGCCATCCAGGGGTAATAATTCAAAATGACACTGCATGCTGTTGGGGAAGGCCAACAACCCAACCCAACCCCCTGATTAAGCACGTGAGGGGCTTTCGATGGGGCTTTCGGCTTAATTTGGTGCATCAGCGTGATGGAAAATTAAAATTGACATTTTTATATTATGGGGACAATACCCGAAGGAAAAAACAGAGGAAAAAAATAAGAGATGGAAGTACTACAATTTATTTTATGCTATAAATAAGATGTATAATTGTGTGATCTTGAGATTAGAATGTCTGTGCACGTAGACAATCAGTGTTTTTATATATATATATATATATATATATACGTACAGCATATATAAATAATTTCCCCCTCTATCCTGTTCTTCCTGCTCTTGAAATGAACATTTCCTCCCGCCGAAGGGAGTCAAGGCTGGGACTGGAAGCCACATTTCCACTGTACAACATATTGGGAGGACTCCCAAATGTGAGAGGCACCTCGTCCTTGCCAAACCTCTCTGATTTTCCACGCAGGAGGACAGACAGACAGACAGACAGACAGGAAAGGAGAAAACCTCACATTGCTGCGCGGGCGCGCGCACTCACTCACTCACTCACACATACACACAGACACGCGGGAGCGCGCTCGACACAAACCAAGACGGGCTTTGCAGGAAAAAGCACGCGGCGGCTTTGTAACAGGATGAACGGCCAGCGTCGGCGATAACCCGAAAGCGGGTGGGAAAAGGAGAGAAAGCGGAGGAGAGGAAACGAAAAGAAAAGAGGGAAGAAGGGGGAGGGGAAACACCACACGCGCAGCTTTACAGGCTTGCTCAACGCTCACATAACCGCCGCGCGCGCGTATATCTTGATATATAGCCCTGTGTGGATTTTATCTATATCACACGCTTTGTAGCAACCGCTTGTTCACGTGCGGGGCTCGCGCGAGCAAACCGACTCGATGTACCTACCTAAAGGCAAACCTTTGTTCAGCAAGTGTGAGCTCCCCATCGTGGAAAGTCCGAACGAACAAGCCCTTCAGACAAACATTCACCAAATCCTCAGCATATGGCGGCCACCTCCAATTCTCTTATTCCCCTTCTTTTTTTTTCCCACCACCTCCGTCTCGGCTGGAGTGTAGCTACACGGCACACACATACACGCACGCGCGCGTGCACACACGAGCATATGCGCACGCTCGCCCCACCAGTCTGCCTTCTCTCTCTCTCTCTCGATCGCGCGCGCGCTCTCTCTCTCGGTCTCTTCCTCCCTCACTTTCTATTTCAACACACACACACAGAATGGCAGCGCAAGTGTCAGTGCTTTTGTGTGTGTGTGTGTGAGAGAGAGAGAGAGAGAGAGAGAGAGAGATGGCTGCAAGAAAGAGGGAAGAGGAATGGGGTGGAGTCTTTTTTTTTTTCGCTCGCGCAAAATTGAGCTTTTGTTTCCTGAGAAGAAAAAAAATGGAAGAAAAAATATGGAAATTATGGGGAACAACTCCAGGGCAGGGCAAAGGGGACAAGAGAGAGGGAGGGAGAGAGAGAGAGAGAGAACAGTTCATTTCATGTAATTATTAGACATGCCGCCTCTTGCACATCTTGAAAAAATAAGAATATTCTGTATATGACTTTTTTTTAGAATTTCTTATAAATCTATTTAGAGTACAATAGTCCGCGTATTCCTCTGTGCAGGACATTGTCAGAGAAAAGGACACTATGGCAGGATGAAAGAAAAAAAAAAAAATCTCGGTTTCTCATCAAAACTTTTTTGAAAACCTAAATGTGGCAGGCTTGTTTTTTTGTTTTGTTTTGTTTGTTTGTTTTTGATAAACAAGGTGGCGATCTAATTTCTTTCCCTTTCGGCTTGTTCCCTTTCTCAGGGGTCGCCACAGAGAATCACATGTTTGATTTGGCCGGGGTTTTTACGTCGGATGCCCTTCCTGACACAACCCTTTAGCAAGGGGCAGAAACAGGCCGACGGCTGTGCAGCTCCTATTTACGAAAGTCAGCAATGGTTCTTTTACACGAACCATACACCATAGACAGTATACAGACACCATAGACAGTCAGAGACATGGCCCGCCTTTGATAACCCAGTTAGCTGCACTGGGGGGGGCAGTGATAACCTTGTGGAGAGTGGGACTCGAACCCCCAACCCTAGGATCAACGATCCAGCGCCCTTTACCACCGGGCCACCACTGTCCTAGAAATGAGGTGGCAATATGCCGTAGTAATTTACCACGTCTGCCTCACAGGGAGAAGGTAATGGGTTCGATTCCCAGACCTGAGCGTTTCTGTGTGGAGTTTGCATGTTCTCCGTACCTACATAGGTTCTCTCCGGGTTCTCCGGTTCCCTCCCACAGTCCAAAAACATGCACAGTAGGTTAACTGGCTGTTCCAAACCTCCCCTAGGTATGAGAATGAGTATGAATGGTTGTATGACTGTTGGCCCTGAGATGGCCTGGCGAGCTGTCCAGGGTGTACCCCGCCCTTGCCCTTATGGGTGCCAGCCTCCCCGCGACCCTGATTCGGATAAACGGTTGAGAAATGAAGTGACTGTCAAAGCCCAAAAGGTAAATGTAAATAAATTCAGTGAAGTCACAGGGATCCCTCACTTCCCGTGGTTACATGGGACCAAGAATCCCCCCCGCGACCACCAAATTCCATAAAGTAGGATAAAACACACCCCCCCGGGCTGACGTATACGTACATGTCTATGTGTATATAATATAAATTAATACATATTCAATGCTATAAATGCTTATAATAAACATTAAAAGTAATGCATAAGATGTAAATTAAATATAAATGTACACATACAGGCGCGCGCACACGCACGCAGATACACTTCACAAAAATGTAAGTAGGTTTTTTGGGGTTTTTTTGCATAATTGGCCTTGTTTTTGTGGCATTTTCCTTAACTTTTCCCCCTATTCTTCCTTAATTTCCTTATTCAATGAATGTTAAAAAAAAAAAAAAAAAAAAAAAAACGCGATGCACTGAAGCCGCATGAATTGAAGCGCGAAGTAGCGAGGGATCCCTGTACTTGTATATGTTACACCCTGGAGAACCAGTCTTTCACACTAGACCTGTACATTTAACACGGACTGTATTAACATCTGCAGCTCTGAACAACCATCAACACAACAGCTGCCTTTCTATTCCAAATATCACTTAACCATTGAACATGCAAAGTTCAAACCCAGGACGTTCCTGCTGTGAGCTACAGTGCTAACCACTACACCACCCTGCTGCCTATCTCAGCCCACACTGGGCAAAGACAGGGTACACCCTTGCAACACATGAATCTAAAACACAGAGACACGCTCGCTGAGCCTGGGACTCGAACCCAGGACCTTCTTGTTCGTCGGTGACGTGCTAACCACTCTGCCACCAGAACACCCTTCATAAAAATTAGTCCC